>LKNJ01001382.1:191720-226458 GCA_002120245.1 Maccullochella peelii | reverse complement strand
GGGGGGGGTGCTCTTCTCTCCAATACTGATACAACTGTTTCATCATTATGACCCTCTATTACAGTACTTGCCAACTTGCTTACTACATACTTTTGATACACTCCACAGAGTGCTGACTCTAACTAAAGCTGCTGATATGGAGTCATTAGGGGGTGAAGTTTCTGTTTTTCTTGAGCCACAGAGCTTCCCTATTAGGCCTATTCGTCAGTGTTGCAATGCTCATAGGTTGCTACCAGGCAGCAGATATGGCCCATCTACAAAAGATCAATCATAGGATATTTTGTTGCAACGCATTACAGTTCATTGAGGTGCTTTCTTTTTTTAGCACAAGTCTGTGTGAGGGTTCATGAGCAACCAATGCTCAATATTAACCGCCACGGGAATGTGTCCTCCCCTCCAGCTTTCATTTGTTTCTGTCCAAACACATTTAATGATATTTATTTACACACAAGGCTCATTTTTGATTTGTAGACTTTCAGACAAGGTTTTCAACAAAAGGTGAGTGAGGTCACTACAAGATATCAAAGGCAGCAAATAGGCCCTATCATTGGTTTATCGCTTGTGACTAGGAAAATGTTTTATTCAAGTCATAACCCAAAAGTAAAAACAGGTTAACTAAATCATTTACAGCATGATATGTATATGTCTTCCCATTTGCCTTAAATCCACTTGGACTGAAATTGTATTTGAACCCACTGACTAACCAAACCTCACAGAAAGAATGAACAAATTTAGCACAACTGACATTTTAAACACCCATTCCTCAGCCCACATGAGCTCTAATTATCCCATAAACACGTCAACATCCACTACATGACCGGGCCTATTTATTTCAGAGCCAAGCCCCCAATATAAAACGAGTTCTTCCTTCCCTCGCGCCAGACCTTTGTCCGCCCGCCTGCCGCCGGTGCCATGTTGCCATGGCTCCCTCGTGCCTCCGCTCTGCTCGCGCAAACGTTGAGAAATAACAACGTTGTGATGAATCAGCATCTCTGCCGCGAGCCCAGCCGGTGTACAACCAGGCACGCCAGGAAAGGGACTGAATATCTCTGTTTGAACCGACAGCACAAGCCACTTAAACGTAACATGTATAAAACATATGATGAACTGAAGGCCTGTCGGAAGAACAGCGTCTGACACAAAGCAAATGTCAAAACAGTCGCTCCAGCAGCAGAGTCCCTGCTGCCCTCTCACTAACGGCTAATCCTCTGTAACGGTAGCTAGCCGCTGGACGTTTGACAGTTAGCCTACAAATGCTCCGCAATGACAGCCGGGGTTGTTTAATGTTGTCGCCGGCTTTTATTAAATACAAATATTACTTATATCACAAGCAGCGAGTGGACGAGAGGTTACCGTTACCTCAGTAAAACCGTCCGCTAAACAAATAAAATCCCCGCACACCTTAACGAACAGCTGACTGGCCATCTTACCTGCGAAGAGGCTACCGACGAGTCAGTTTGTGAAGCGACAGCGGTTGGCTTCCAGTTTGTGTCCACCGCTGCCGCTTCAGCACCCCGAGCGGAGGACAGTCGGAGAAGCTAACTGTGAGGAGGTCGTGTGTTGTTATTTCCGCTGTCCTAAGTTGTTAGCCTACTCTACGTTAAGGTTTTTCTCTAGCTCTTCTTACTTTCACCTTTCTAAATATCTAGCCATTAGTAGACGGCCATAACACAAGGGAATCCCCGGCCATACCAACCGCGCAGGAAGCCGACTCGCTCTCGAGCTCCCCGCACGGTCTTGTAATTCCGACACATGGCTTCTTTTTTAAGCTTGACAATCAGCCCTTTGTCTGTGTTACTATGAAATCGCCGGTTGGTCGGTCGGCGTGGCAGTTCGAGCCACCGACCCGGTCTCGGAAGCGCATGTAGGGGGTCTGGACGTCAACTGGATCGTGATGATTCAGCACTACCAGATCGCTGCTGCCCTTTAAACGGCAGCGGCGTCGCCGTGAGTTCGGCTGAACAGTACAGCGCGGCTGCAGCGCTCACCGGGACAAGCGGAGACATAAGCGCGTCAGCTCTCGGCGGCGATAACTGGCATGGCAGCGGCGGCGACCGTGCACACTCAGCAAAACAACGCCTCTTTATTCAGCACTTTTTAAAAGAATTTTTGTTTTGATTTCGAGAAAGCTGACTCACCAGAAGTCAAACCGGCGCCTTTCGCCCACCGCACCTTCGAAGGTTGGGGTTCGCCGATGGTCGGTCGACCCGGTGTGGAGAGAGTCAGTTGGAAAAATGTTTTTTTTTCCGCACACGCCTTCTCGCAGCTCTCTAGATATATCCACTCCTTCCTCGCTTGTTTTAGTCTGTGGTCGGAGGCGCCAGACGTCAAATGATGTTTGGATCACATGGTTTCATTCATGAAGGATCTACGAAACCCGCATTTAAAGGGACATGAAACACTACTACTGTGTGATGGACTGTTTTAACAACAATCAGTGTGGAGAGTGCGACAAGGCAGCCCCTCTATGCACATTTCTAAACTTAGAGCTAACATTTGAAGTACTGGAGTAGCTATCATTCTTATTGCATATCAGCATTGGGACATTTATATTTTGTAAGTTAAATATGACACCAAAGTTGAAGAAAATGTGGTCTGCATTTTCCCACCATTTGACTTTTTTTTTGTTGTAATTTTATTTTTAAAATACTATAAAATTGGGCTACAGTCTATTTGAATGTGGAAAAACAGAGAAACCAAAATAAATAAATAAATAAATCTAAGTAGAGATTGTAACACACATTAGTCAACACATAATAATTTATCCACACAAAAATAAATTCACAGTACTAAATGTTAAGGATTGGCTTGAGAAAGATATACACATTTCTATAGAAGTCATGTTTTTAAGCTGATGACCTTAATTACAGAAGACATGACTGACATGTAGATTTATATCACTGTTGTGCTTCCGCTAAAAGAAGGAGATGACATGGCAGTCTCAAAAATGATGAGTTCCAGACTCAGGTTACAGAGAACACATTTTTCATTTTCACAAAACAACTGTACAATAGATATTTACCCTTTTTCTTGAAGCCATGAAGTTGTAAAGAATTTTCATTCAGAAATCATTTTTGTTATGTGTCAATAACTGCTTTTCATGTTTTCACTGTTTGATATGTTATACTCACTGAGGTTTTCTTTTTTTAAATCTGAGTAATTTTACAATTTTACAGTTTTGCAGCCATCTCCAGTTTTTAATGTCCCGTTGGCTACCTGACAACTTTAAAATCCCACTTTTCCAATCAGTTTTTAGTCCAGAAGGTAACTGAAAGCAGGTAAACTGACATACTCCATCCATCCTCAATTACAGTACAATTTAAAAACAAAACAAAACAATAAGGACCAATGTACAGTACTTTATCAATACTCCATTTTCATTTCTGAGAAACTAATGACTTTCGATACAAGACAAGAAAGCACTCAGTCAATATTAGCAGCCTATTTCCAGATAATGCCACTCAGTTTATAAAAAAATAGTCCGGATTACATATTCACCACTTGAGCGTTCACAGGCCTTTAAGAAATCAAAGTAAATCTCTACCGGGCTGCAGAAAGTGAAGATACATTTTGAAATATTACTTAAATTTCGCGTGGTATTTTCAAGAAATTACTCATATTTACCCCAAATGTAATTGTACAGCCTGTGAAGTCATTTTAGGGTGAGGTTTAAAATTGTGTTTTCAGGATCTATTAGCTATTTTTTAATTTTCCAGCTCCAGATGTTTTTTTTAATCAGCAAAGACTGGATAAGAGAGGAAGATGTGTTATTTATTATTTCATGATGAAGAGCCACCCATGTATGGCCACACTACTGATGAATGCAAGCTCTTGAGGAGAGGTAACACCTGCATGTTGAGGAAATACACCAGTATAAATGCTCATTATACTGGTAGCTCGTAGGCAAGTAAGTACATTTACTCACATTTTAAGCACAATTTTGAGGTACTTTTCACCTTTACTCCATAGCCTACATTTTGGTGGCAAATATTGTACTTTTTACTGCACTACATTTACCTGACAGCTTTAGTCGTTACCTTGGAGATTGAGATTATTAGTACAGAATATCATCATGATGTATTATTATAGGTTAAGCTACCCAGCAGTATATAAAGTAGCTAGAATTAGCCCCACCTTTACCTGCAGCATTAAAGTGATGCTTACACACTAACTACATCAATAGTTATAACTCAGTATTATATTATTCTGAAATAGATCATTCTGCATAATGAGTAGTTTTACTTTTCATACTTGAGTATATTGTGCAGATGATACAGTATGTCTGTACTTTAACTTATGTAATATTATAAATGCACTTGTAAAGGAGTATTTTTTATTTATTGTATTGCTGCTTTTTCTTGAGTAAAATATCTGAAATATTTGTTCCAGCGCTGCACAGATGCCAGACCATATTCCCCAACTCCTATACACCTCTGTGCATGCCTGATTCCCAGATCCTCATCAGTGGACTAAAGGTGTGTGTCTGCAGGAATCCTCTGGAGCTGTACATTGCAAGTTGGCATGAGAGGGAAGCCCATACTGCAGATTCACTGACTGTGTGGTAACTGTCAGAGCTTCCTCTTTCTGTGACTGTTTCACCAGACAGCTGCACAAAGCTGATACTGTATCAGCCCGGAGATCACAGTGCACAGGTCACCCACACACACACCCACACACACACACACACACACACACACACACACACACACACACACACACATTATTGACAACACAGTGGTGAAACAGAGGAACAAGGACGGCTGACTGCCCACAAACACCTCTTTCCTGTAGCTTGTCTCTCTAGGTTCTTCATTTTAGAGAGGATTAGGTGGATGCTTGGTGGTGGTGATGGAGGAGAAAAAGATAGAAAAAGCCCCTCCATCTATTCACTCATCTTGGTTTCTGGCACTCCTCCTGGCCTTGATACAATATGCAAACAACCATGTTACTGCAAAGGTCAGTGATTACACTGATTGAATGGAGATGACAGGTAGCATCTGGCATACCTGTGGATAGAAATCCCATGCTGGGCTGGAGCGCACACACACACACACACACTCTCACTCACACACATATACACACAGTCCAAACTTTCCACTCAGGATTATCTGCCATTGAACTGCCATCTTAGACCTTCTGCCGGTGTCGAGATGATTGACACAGAGCACATCCTCTTCACCTTAGGTGGAAGAGAGGTGCTCAAAGCTGCCCAACCAGCGAAAGGTAACAGAAGTCTAATAATGAGAGGCAAATGGAAGTCTCTCCAGGAATGGCTAATCTTAACGGACAGAGGCAGGAGCAAGCGGAGAATAACCTTTCGGAATAAAAGAGGGATTACCAAGACACTTCAGCGGCGGAGGAAAAACCATTGCACGCACAAATAAACAGGCCGAGTGCACTAAGAGCATGCGGGCCGCAATTTAATCAAGGCACACTGGTGTGTGTATTAGTTTAAGGAAAATAAACTAATCCTACAACAGCTATAAATTGTTCACTTATAATGAGGACATGGCTCTTCATAAACCATCACTTTTCTTCCATCATTTTTACTTCGCCATTATGCACCTGTGTATTGCCTGAATAGACCCACAGGCCTATCTCATTCTAACACAAAGTGGCATCTGTTAATCCACAATGCAGCAGCCTGGAGCACGGGAATGGGCCCAAATATCTAAAAAGTACTTCACAGACTTCAAGTCTGCTGTAGCTACTGCAATCTCATAACACACCCAAATGTAACTGCACTTCTGTCCTCTCCTATCACACTAATTCAGAACTCATTGATATTTAGTTTCTAAGCTCCCAGCAACCAGCGGTGGAAAGTAACATTTACTCAAGTGCTGTACTTAAACACAATGTTGAGGTACTTAGTATTTCCATTTTATGCTACTTTATACTTCCACTCTGTTACATTTATCTGACAGCTGTAGTTATTGGTTAGGATTTTCAGATGTACTATGATAAGCTTATAAAATACAGTGCATGCATAGATTAAAGTAGTGCTTCCTTATCTTTCTGGCTTGTGACCTCTTACAAATTTCAGATCTCACTTCAGATCAGTTCCACCAAAGAGACATTTCCCCTCTAAACTTCTCACATGGTTTAATTTAATTAACTGTTTGAGGCCCAAAGAGGTTGAGAAAAGTCCCAAAAAATTAATATAAATTTGTGCAGCACAACTTAGTTTTTTCTCCTTTCCCATTTATTGTCTCACGACCCCTCAGATTTATCTGGTGACCCGACCCTTTGGGGGGACCCAACCCCTAGGTTGAGAACCACTGGACTAAACTACCAAACCATATATAAAGTAGTTAGCGTTCCACCTAGAACACCTACAACAGTAAAACGTTGCTTACATTCACTTACACACTGATGAAACAACATTTGTCATATATAATAATATTCATTCAGGCAGTCACTGGGAACATATTTCTGTAGAATGAGCACTTTCACTTTGCATACTGTAAGTATATGTAGCTGATTATACGTCTGTACATTTACAAATATTAAATGCAGGAATTTGAGTATTTTTACATTATAGGTGCTTTTACTTAAGTGAAGGTTCTTCTTCCACCACTGACAGCAAGAGGAGAAGGCTGGATCTGGTGAGAAATCCATGATCCCACTCATGGTCATATGTCCTGCTGACAGAGAGCTTCTAAAATTGGACTGTGTTTCCTCTTGGAACAGCCAATCACAATGCACCTCCAGGCCAGTGAGGAAAAAACTGTTTACCTCTTGTTATTGATATGCATATGCAAAGTCTGATTGTGGTAGAAGAGGAATCTGATTGGGAAGAGACTCAACAGGCAGTGACATACCAGAGGAGACCAAATAAGACACGAGTGGGTGAAACATGTGACCGCAGCACTAGCAAATGCCATTTACCAATACGTGATGTGGTGTAGTTATATTTGATGTTAGTCCAGGGTCAATTTTAAGTCACTCTCAACTGGCAGCTATGTGAAGAGGGTAATTTGATCTTAGTAGATGTGTGCAAATGGGTCATTTGATCATAGGGCGCCATCTGCAGGCCAGGGTGCATCTTAATTACTCACTGATTGTCAGGTCAGCCCTAGTCAAAGTGAAAGATCAAATTAACTACATCAAAAAAACAAAACACATTTAAACAAACAAATGTGCTACACAGAGGTGGGAAAACAAATGGAGCTGAATAACAGAAGAGGATGCAAAGCAACTGAGTAGAGCCAGTGCTGAGTACGAGAGCCAAACCAGACTTATTCAATTCAGGGACAAACAAGCTTTGGAAGAAAAGTATTTGATTCTGCTTCTTTAATATTGACTTTTTGACTGGCAAACCAACTCAGTGGTTGATTCACCAAACAAAACAATACACAACATGTAACATGGGGCTACAAATATAAAGAACGCAAAATCAGGACGGACTGATGGCTGATGTAATTCTTTTACATCATAATCTACAGGTATATATATTCTTCAGAGTGTTTCATTGTGTAGATGAATGTCTTGTAGCACTTTAGGGTAACATCACATTCCTCACAACAGTTCAAGATTTGGGGTTTAACACTCACAATGTCCTTAAGAGCGACAAAAAAATAAACATGAAATGAGCAGAGGGATCTGAGGAAAATGCTTACATGCTAACAGAGGTGTTTTAAAGCTTAGAATGCCCTTTATATGTTTGAAATCATATTTTCTGGGTCACAGAGTCAAAGGCTCAATGTTGTTAATGTGCCAGAAACCCCATAATAACACTGCAAGGAAGGTATTTTATCCATGAAGACCATAGTGTTCGTATGCGGCTATCAAAACAACCAAAAATAAAGTAATTATAGTTTTTGTTCATTCCATTTTCAGTCTTTGTTACAACATGGCTCAATACAACATGGCCAAACAAAAAATAATTATACGCACAAACAAAAGAAGGGTACATGATTTACATTGTGGCTTCACTTTTGTTTTCTTTTTTTTCTCGTTTTTTGTTATTTTTTTTAAGAAAGACATTAAAGACACACATTAAGAGTTTGATGGTATCCCAGCAGCCATCTGCTGCCTGGTGTGTACCAGGATCCCATGATGGCCCACTGGGTCATTACTGTTTAACAGCTCCAGATAAGCTAGAGCCGAAACACAGACAGATTTTAAATGCACCTTTGCTCTTCAGTGTGTATGTGTAGACAGTAATCCTGTATAACAAAATAAGGCTGTAACTGTGAGCAGTTCACCCAGAATACGCCTGTGCTTGTGTGAAATGTGGCGGTGACACCACTAGGTCCACTGTCCGCGTGAAACTCAAGTATGAATAAATAATTTGGCAATTATGCCAATTTGGATTTGATTTCAGACCAGACCTGAGTCCAGTTTTTAAATTCTATGGCTGAACAGCTGGATAAGATGTAAGTATGTCCACATGTGCACACGTCAGTACACTTAAACCTGTAACGTGTTTGTGTGGACGCCGGCCTCTGTGTACTCAGTTCTTCTTGATCCCAGGGCTGCGAGTGTTGAACAGGCTGAGCCCCGATCTGCCGTTCCCATTAGCCACCCCGCTGACTGTGACTCCGGGCTGCTGGAGCACCTTGTCCAGTGTCGTTTTCTTAATTGCTGCTGGAGAGATGCGCTCCTGGTCTGCCAGAAACTGCAGCTCGCTGTGAGAGGAAGGGAAAGCCTAGTGTTAGATACACTGTACAAATGTAGGTGTAATTTGTGTGTCATATTTCCTTCTGTGTTACAACTAAAAAGTATGAAGACAGACTTTTAAGTTGTATGCTATGAGATCAGAGTATCTCAACCTATAGAATCCATTATTAGCAGCCCTTGAAGGTCTTGGAAGCCTAATACAAAAATATAACATTTTCAAATTTTGTACCAAAATGGCAGGTGATTGATGCATTGACTTCTCAGAAAATTATTTGTCAACAATTGTGAAAAGTAAAAGGGAGGTCTTTCTGCTTTTAATGTCATTGTAAACTGAATGAGATATTACTTTGGCTCTAGGAATCTGTGATGGACACTTGACATTTTATAGACTAAACAATAAATCAATTGAAAAAATATTAAGCAGATTAATGAGAAATTAAAATAATCCACAACACGATGACAACTCAAATCGCTGGGGAACGACAGTAGGCGAGAAAAACCTGAGCAACTCGGTCCAGGTGATGGTGATAGATGGGTGATTTGCATTTACAGGTGCGCCTGTCTTACCGTGTCCTAATGCAGGAAGCCTCCACTGCATTGATCAGGAGGCTGCGGAAGCCACCGCTCTCCATGACGTGCAGGGCGTGAATGGTGGCGCCCCCTGGTGAGCACACGTTGTCCTTCAGCTGGCCGGGGTGCTGCTCCGAGTCCAGCAGCATCTTAGCTGCTCCCTGATGAGAAACGGAAACACGAGAAAGAACTTAAGTGGAAGGAGATAAGGGATTTATATGAATGACAACTTACTCTTTACTCCCTACATAGTCATGGAGAAATGCTTTTGTCATCATTACAATGCAACTGGTGCACACATGCATTGTAATGTAGAAGTAATCACAAGTAACACAAGGTTCCTCCAGGAAGTGAAATATAATCTGATGTACAGACAGTGAGATTTGGAAACGATTTTCCGGGCAGCTAGTTGTCTTACAAAAGGTGAACGTGATGATGCAACTATAGTGCCTTTGGTGAGTGTTTCCCACAGACAAATGTGCAAACAAGAGGAGGCACTCAGACCAAGAGCTTTCACTGTTATACTGATGTACAAATAACATCTGAAAAGAAGTCAAAATGCAGAACATTGCTCATAAAAATGCAGAAAGGCGCTGAACACACTTCAGCAGAAGACAGAGCCTGAAGCAGCTGCCAGGATTACCAAAACAGTTTGACGTGAATCATTACCAGTCATCTATTTTGACAAATTGTGATCAAAACTGTCTGTATTAACACATTTAAGCAATATATCTATGTTTACTCCTCAGGTTGAAAACAGCAGCAATTAGGAATTTCTGCTTCTACCTTTTTAAAATGTCATTCTCCTGCATAGACCCTGCAGAAAACAGTTACATGTTGAAAATGTATTTATTACCTTTTTTGAATACTGGGTTTTATTTTTCCCAAGTTTCATCATTTTTAGTGAATTTAAGTCAGCAGTTTAAGACAGTAGAAATGCTGGGTGCGCTGAAAGTAGCAACTCAATCCTAATGTGTTTTCTGCCTCCAAATACACAGATGACCAGTGGATCAAGGAGACTTAATATTGACAACAGGCGCAGCGAAAGACACACATATGCCAGACACACACACACACACACAAAACTAAATACAACTGACCAATAGGGCCTGAGCTCCAAGTCTGACGGCCAGTCTCCTCGGCAGACCCATCTTCACTCCTCCATCTGCAAGAGCATCCAGGGCTGTGAACGCCTGTTTAAAAAACACACACACAGTTGTAAGCTTTTCCCTTTAGGCAGCATTGACATCACATCTTTAACACATGTACAGACATCCTATAAACTATTAGCTTAGATCACAGATTAGTGGTTAATCCAGCTTTCTTTGCTTCTTTCTTATTATTTAGCCTCCAGCCTGCACAGTTTGGGGTAGAACAATAAGTCGACTCTTTAACACCGACGATCCACTTAATTCAAAGTTACCTAACTGGATCCTCACAGTTAGGATGGGCAAACATGTACTCACACACTTAAGCTTATATTTAAAAATACCTGTCTAAAGCTCAAGCTCTGTGCAGACAGCAGATAAAACCCACCGACAAAATTATTCTTAATTTCCTCCACCACTACACACCTCAGTCTGCTACGCAGTACATTTGACGCGACCGTTTTATAAAGGAGGAATGATTGTGATTTGGAAATACACGCATGGCAATACAAGCCATTACCACAGCTGGACTCCCTCGTGTTTTCTAAAAGGAAACATTTATTAGAGAAAAGAGAGTATCCTGATAGAAAAAAAAAAAAATCCTGGCACGCATTTTACCTCTTCTCCATGCCACTGTTTTTCTTATATCTAGACCTCAAGCCTGAAAACATCTAAAAAATATGACCAGAGTGAGCATGCATGGGCTTTTAACAGACAGCCAGCTTTGTTCTGATTGCTGTGTGTACAGCCAAAATGACTTGCCATTTAATCAACCAAGTCAATCACCACACAAAAAACCTACTGAAGTAATTCATCAAGTAAAAATACCAAACATTTGCTGCTTACAGCTATGAAGATTTGCTTACTTCTCTCTATATCTTGTTATGAAATGATTATATCGCTTTTGACTTTCTCAAATAACACTATTACTTTGAGGGTTTGTTTACTTGTGATTGTCATTATTTTTGACATTTTATAGACTAAAAAAATAAAAAATAAAGAGATAGATATTAAAATTTAAAAAATCATTAGTTTGGGCCCCGGCTGAGAAGCCAGACATCTGAAGATATAGATAAGTAATGGCAACATCAATCCAAATAAGTCTCTGTAGCTCTCAGAGTACAAAAAGACGAGTTTGGAAAAAAGAATTAGATAATAGCTTTGCTGATACAGAAATTGCACGATGGGTGGTACAACATTTTAATCAATCCTTTGACTGCTAACAAAGTTTTAATCACCAACTCCTATCTAGTCTATTTTCAGATAAAGGGATTACACATACCAGACCACACAGTAATGGCCAAAACCCTTTTTCTTTGACATCTTTTACTCTGATTATGCTGGGTGGATGCATCACACCGCACAGACTCCCCTTTGTGACAAACACACAGCCCTGGAGTTACGTACGTAGGCAGGTCCACTGCCACTCAGCCCGGTGACAGCATCAATGAGGTCCTCCTCCACCTCAGTGCAGAAACCCACACTGGCCATCAGCTGCTCCAGTAACTTGCCATCCTCCACCTGAAAGGAGGAGGACAAACTGCTGGTAATGATATGGGAGAATTAGTCAAAGCAAAAAGGTCAGGTTCAACCTTTCTGAAGCTTTTATCTGAGATGCAAACACATCCTCAAAACATATACTCAACTCATTCATAAAACATTTGACTTGTAAGTACAATCCCTCCACTTTACCTCTGCATGTGTCCCAGTGGCGTACACTGTAGCTCCCTCTCTCACCACCACTGGAGTATTCGTCATACACCTCATGACCTTAGGAGTGGAACGGTACTGAAGCAGCTTCTGTGAAATCACAAGAGTGGGAACACGGGATAGGTGTGTAGAGGAGGCAGGATGTAAAATGATTTTCTTTTACATGTTTGGAAGCGTGCCAAAACGGCTTGATTAAACTCAATTTGAGACATGGAGGATGAGAGAAAACAAATTAGGAGATAGATGGGCTCGAGGAGAAGACGGGAAAGACTAAAATAATTACGTAAATCACAAGAGGGAGATCGTGACAGAGGCTGACCTTCTCTATGGAGTTGATGGTGACGCCTGCCGCACAGGAGACTATGAGATGACGGTCCTCGATGTCTGGCCCAATCTCATCCAGAACGAAGGGAATGATGTGGGGTTTCACAGCCAGGAAGAGCACGTCACTCTTACTGACGGTCTCCTTGTTGCTAGACGTCAGGTTCACCCCCATTTTCTGCAGAAGAAGAAGAAGAGGGAATTGGTGACAGTGCAGAGAGAGGATGTTAACAAAAACAGGGAAAGAGGCAAACAGGTGTTATTACAGCAACTTGCACACATTATAACCGCTTGAACAAGCACCCGTGTTTCCATTTCACTTCCCATTTCCAGACACCACACTACAACAAAGCAGAAACTCGTCTTCTCACCCTCAGCCCTGTCACAGTGGGCAGGTCTGTGTCTGGGCAGCTGGCTGTAATCCTGTGTGTAGCAATCACACCTGGGGAGGGAGACAGGAGGAAGTGGAGAGTGAGGTATGAGGATGTACATTGAGATGGGAATTGACAACTGTAAGGTAAGACCTTATTGAACGCCAGAGGGAACATTCACATGTTACAGCAGCACAAGAAACAGTCTAAAGAGGTAGGAAACAGATAAAGAACGATCTAAAGTAAATACATAAAACTAAAGGAATGCAGGAAAGGACATTAAAAAGCCATTAACAATCAATAAATTACAATATTCAGGCCATATATATGATTTGTGCATTGTGAAAACAGATGTGCAAACATAGTAATGAGTCTAGTTGTGCAACTCTGCAGGCAGGTAGAAATGCGTGTATGGATTTTTATCCTTATCCAACCCAATATCATTTTATATGGGTGACATCAGTGACTTTGGATTCAAGACAAAAATTGCACAACAAAGAAAGTGGCCTCACCTGCAGCTGTGAAACCTTTCACCAGTGCGTGAGCCAGCTGGCCCGCTCCAATGAATCCAACGCTCATCCTGTCAGACGATGTGGCTTTTTTGGCCTGTAAAAAAAACAGACTGTCATGCATGTCAATGACCCAACACCCCAAAACACCCAAACATACAATATGCCTTTCACACCTTCCTTCTGGCCAATTGTGAAGCCCAGTCTCTACGAGGTTTTCCTAAGTTTTTCCCTTTGCGGATGATGTAATCTAGAGAAAAATCCTGGAGCTGGCCCATAGAGAGTGAATGATGATGAAATACCTCCTCTGACACTCTGGCAGCACCCATGGGTGATTTACTGGAATATGTGTGCACTTACAGATTTACAGCTGTGAGCTCTACATTCAAATAAAATGAATTATAATATACAGATTCACCCTCTTGTTCAGGGTAAATGGATCAACTCAAAGTGTGACCTGATGACATCTTCAAGTCTAATGCCTTGATTTCCAGGTGAGGAGGACAGTTTGTAACGGTATTGTTCAAAATCACTGGTTTATCACAACGTTTCACTGTTAAGTTCGCCTTTTAACACTGTCTAATGTCTGCTAACAAGCCAATTTATCCAGTGCTAATATTAGCGCTGCAGTTGATGCTTAGGGATGATGATGACTGCCTGTCCTCGGCTAGCTGCTCTGTTAGCTTGATTTCCCAGCCAGAAATGAATGAGAAATGCGACAAATTCATACAGCACGGATATAGTTACCTTCCTAGATGCTCCAACTGAGACTCCTGAGTTGTCAGATGTAAGTTGACGACGTGACCGGCGGCAGAAAAAAAACAGAACACCACTTTTTGTGTCAACGTGGCTAACGTTTTACTCAACCCCCATGTGCTCCGTAACTGTAACGGACAGCGACGCTGGCCAACCACAAGAGAGACGCTCTGAGCTCTGACCAATGAGGAACTAGATTACAGGATGTGGGCGGGGTCTTCAGTCCGCCACGCCCAGTTGCATCAGTCTGGGTTTAAGCGCGCAGTGAAGCTTCCAGGAAAAAAACATGTAGGTCAAGTATAAGAACCGTGATGTAGAAAGTAGATTATGTTTATATTGGCCAAAGCCAGTACTGGTAGCTTCTATTCAGACCATGTAAGACTTCAACACAGATACTGGACTGTTAGTGTGTGGGTGGAGAGGAGAGTGCTTCTTCTTATAATCTTATAACCTACAATCAGAACATTTTGTACATCCTGTAAGCCCTAATGTACAGTTAGTGTGCAGCCTCTTAACACTTTCAGTCACTACATATGGATAGATAGATAGATAGATAGATAAACGTGTTTTAAAATATTAGGTACTGTTTCATTACTAAAACCACCATTATTCGTAAGTCATGCCTGCACCTTTAACAGGTACAATGTCCATATATACACCTATAGACCTCATTCAGCTCAGGTGTTAACCCCAGGTCGTGTCCTTGTCCATCACAATTTTCCAGAGCTAAAAGTGACATATTTAAATTGCATGTTTTGAGATGCTGGAACCAGATAATGTTTGGTATTTTTGCTTGAAAAGTGACTCAAACGATTAATCGCTTATCAAAATAGTGTGCCGATTAATTTTTTGTCAGCTGACAATTAATCGACTAATCATTTGAGCTCTAGTGTGTTCAAACGTTATCTCAGTTTGCTATGGTACTCATCTGAACCCCTTTAAAAAAATTATTTTTCTAGTAAAATGCTTTAAAAACCCTCAGATGTGATGTAGGTGCAGTTTTTGTGATACACCAGAAACCATTGCCTCTTTTTTTGTGATTTAGCCCTGGAGACCACATGTCACCTTTTCACATGCCAACAGAAAAACCTTCCACTAGAATGATTTGGGCACATGTTCAGTGTTCATTATTTTGACTCACAAAAACACTTCAGGGTCCCAGAAGTGGCTTGTGATATTTGAGGGACCTGAATTTGAATGAAGCATTGTTATTCTAACAGGAGACTGTAGACCAGATCTTCTTCCTCTCCCCTTGGATTTGACAGAATCTGAAATAAATCAGAATCGGATGGCGTGTACACTAATGAGCCATGGCATTCGAATACAGTTTGGCTGCCTATCCCTTGGTAGTGCACCAATGCATATTCTCAGAATTAGCCATGAACTTGGCCTGTAACTGTCAGTTTGATGCAAAAATCTCTCCTCTGCACATTTTAATAGGACTGACCCTCCTGTCTACCTGCCTGTCTCTTCCTCCCTGTGTTTCTCATGCCATACCATGTCGTGCCAGACTAAATTTAATCTTCACAAGAGGTACTGTGTGTCTCCTTTGAGGGACCTCATTCCATTTTATTTTCTCACACTGCTGTTAGACAGGAATGCAGACTGAGGGATTGCGTATGCTCCTCCTGTCTATATATGAAGCAGAATGCACAGCGATCCAACAGAACCAGCTGTTACGATACTCTTCGTCTTTAGTCAGATGGGCAGAGAGTATTATATTTCAACACCTTGAAATAGTCATTTATTTGCCCGTCCCTAGGATCTCTGAAATACTGAGAGGATTAGTCCAAATTTATTTGTTCACTGATATGTTCTGTCAATTTTAAAATTTTATTTAATTTCAAAGCCTTTTCCACATTGCCGGGATATAATTTAGAGGGATAAATACTTGATCACTAGATTCTGTTGTATTTTAAAGGGGCACTCCACCGATTTTACACATTAACTTCAGTTTACCCGCTACTTAGCCTGTGAAAATGATTGTATAATGTCTTCTGTGGTCTGGAGAAGCTTTCTAAAGATTGAAAAAGATAACCCCGATGATGTCGTAGTGATGTCATCAGGGTTCTCTCAGCATGTGACTTTTTTTTTTACAGAAAGTCTGCGTTACAAACTGGAGGTGTGTGAGCATTTAGGAGGCAAGAGGGTCTGATATAAGACGCTGTCCCATTGCATTGTGGTAAATGTAGGATCCAGTGTTTTTAAAAAGTTAGGATGTCTTTTATCTCTTTTTCAACAATCTGTCTCTTGCGAGTCCCCCAACTTTATGAAAGTGCAATTCTAAATCACTGGGATACCCCTTTAATCTAATATTTTTACCTGTCAAATTTAAAGATATTTAGTAATATCAGAAACACATCATGTGTAATTTGTTTGTGTGTAAAGGCAAAATATAAACTCTTCCTTAAGTTAGTAAAACTTCTTGAATTCCCCCCAGACAACACAGTGTCCTCAGTAGTTTCTTCATATGATTTGTCAAATATTGTCAGAAGAGGAGGTTTTCAGGTAAAGGATGTCTTTCCCAGTGTGTATGATGTTTCTCAGAATAAAACAGAACATTTTAGGGAATTAGGGAACAATATGTTGATTCTGATGTGAAACAAAGTGCATAACAACACATGGAGTAGTGTATGAGGGGGTACGGCACAGTGCCCCCTTCCCTTCGTTGCATCCGTTTGTGGAATAATTACCCACAAAACCGTTCTCCGAACCTAATCTCAAACAAGCTGAGCATTTCAGTGATGTATCCCTGCAACTCTGCCTCTCAGTCAGACACACACACACAGAGTCAATTTGCCACTGCCTGCCTCTGTACTATCTATCACTCAGACTCGGCATGTGCGCTGAGGCGTGACAACACTCATTTGGTCTTTCTTTTTTTGACAAAACCCCAAGAGATTTATTAAAAATACCACAGTGCATGAATCTGTTTTTTTTTTTTTCTTTTTGGCACACAGCGGCAAGCAGATCTAGGTGAAGCGTTCACAACAATTTGTTGCTTGCAGTGATTAGGGCCCAGAGGTGTGTATGTGTATGTGTATTTGTGTGTGTGTGTGTGTGTGTGTGTTTGACGATGTAAGAACGAGACAGCGGGATTGAGAAAATGCAAGAGAGAGAGAGAGAAAGCAGCTTTGTTGAGTGAGACAAGATGTGCATATTTAATATCACAGACAGACAGAAAATCTTTCCCAAGTGTGCATACGTCTCCCTCCTGCAGTCTGAGACAAGACTGAGTGACAAGAATGAGTCAGAGACAAGGATGAACTACAAATGAATACAAAAGACATGACAGCCGAGAAGTTAAGGCATCCAGTATAATGTCGGCTTTCAATTTCATGTAAAACCCAAAACTAATAAAGGATTTCCCACAGCACATCACGAAATCTCTCCGACAAATCAGAATGAAAATCCCAAAAGAACAACAGAATATCTCACGCTTCTTCTGTATTTCTCAGCTCAGCAGGTATTTAGCACAGAGTGAGAATGAAATTACCCAATTAGATTTTATTTGTTGATGAAGGTGTTGAGGCAGTCAGGAGGCTGAAGAGGGCAAACTGTGGCCAGAAGGTCACAGGAGGATATTTGTTGATTGTGCTCTTTTTTGCTGCTTCACTGGCGCCCGCCAACATGGTGACTGAGTACTAAAAGGTTGCCAGGCTGGTCGTTTCTGTACTTTGACCTCGTAGTGGAAATGAATGTGAGCCCCCCTGTGTTTGTCTACTGGAGTAAAACAATAGAAATTGCCTTACATTTTTGTTTTAGAAATCTATTTAAAAGTGTTTAGTTTTCCCAAAACATAGCAATGCTGACCATAGACTTTTAACCAATAAACAAACAGAGTAAAATACCTATAAATGACAAAAATACACAATTTCAATGTATCATAGGATCACAGAAAAGGCTTCAATGCTTAGCATAATCCAGAGAAGATTGCTTTAATTTCTTGAAGATTTTGAGATATTTCTTTGTCAGAAGAACCACACAGAATAAATCTAAGCTTCTCTAGCTTATGATGCTGCGGCAACTCTCTCAGCCATTAAGAGTGAGTGGGAGGTTACACACTTTTTTTTTTTTCAGTTTTGGGAAAAAAGAAACCCTGCACACTTATAGAACTGCATCATATATTGTATTTACTTCATTTTATAGTCTTATATTCTTGTGAAACATCAGATATCGCAGTGAATCAGGTTGCATCACCTGCCAAAAATGTCTGACAACATAAAAATAGGCAAAACAATAGCTTACATTAGTATATATGTTGGCACCTAAAATCGTCTAATGAAAACTGATGTGTAAACTCCCTCCAAGGCCTACAGCTTGTTTTACTTAAACTGATAATAATCTGAACATAGTTTGTGGAATCAGGAATTATTGCAACAAATAGGTTTGTATACCCACTGTTACCATGTAAATTCATGAAAACAATATAAACTTTGTAAATGGGACTACAAACATCATCAGATCATAAGATATATAGTCAGGTATTTCAAATATCACAGTATACTTACAGGTTAATTTACAGGAAACACTGTGTGATGCAATCCAATACTGCAATAATGTCAGATTTTGAGACTGTTTTACACACATTGCTAGGTGTTTCTATCATTTTTTCCACCCTGAAATTGTTAAAATGTAAACCCCAGGTCAGATGCAACGTGCTGATTACTGCGAGTGCCTCCACAACGATTCTCTTTTGTATATAGTAGCTTCCTACAGGAGACTAAGCTAGGGGAGCTGGCATACACTCAAATACGCTGGGACCGAAGATTTAGCCTTCTACAATGTTCCACACAACATTTGGCAAAACAAGAGCCAAGAGCCACGGGGGGGGAGGTGACATCAGCAACATGCGCCATCAGAGATTAGTCACGACAGGGAGCCAGCAGTCTGCTGTCCCTCCATGTCCCCCCGGCTGGACATTCAGGAAGGGACGGTTATGATGGACACCTGTCGCAGCTCATCTCTGTCAGAAGAGTTCATGCACCGGTGGCTGCGTGTGTGTGTGTGTGTGTGTGTGTGTGTGTGTGTGTGTGTGTGTGTGTGTGTGTGTGTGTGTGCTATGTTTAAGACAGAGGCCCAGAGGGAGTGAGAAGTAAAATGAGTGCCAAACATGGAACAGCTGCTAAATGGGGCTCTGCAGAGGAGAGTACGCAGGCCTTAATGCAGCTACAGATTGCTCTGTGGCAACACTGTCCGTCGCTTTCAGTATTAGCTTTCTCTGGCCTCTGTCATATTCCACTGATGTTATATCCTACTTTGGAAACATTAGTCAGAATAAGAGTGCAAGTGGAGCGAGTGTGGCTTCCAGAGGGCCAGTCGATGGAAATAATTCTGCAGGATTTATCAGAGGATGAAAATGCTTTCAAAAGCAGCACACACACAATATAGAAATGTTAGTTCAACAACACAAAGTTATTTATTGCTACAAAACCACCAGTTTACATAAATCCACTTATAATCCACCATTCATCTGCTCTTTCTATGTTATACACTTGTATTTACTTACTAATTTACATAAATTGGCACAATGTCTAACTTAGAAAATCTCCAAGACACACAGCGACATTTTCTGTGGTCTTAGACAGATTTGGATACGAGAGCAGCCAACTGGTGTTGGATTTGCTGCTGAGCACCAAGACAGTCTTGCTTTACGTATTCTGTGGCACAGTGGCTTCCCGAGGACTTAATATAATACATCCATAGCACTCAGAGATGTCGCAGGGGAATACATTGATCCTGGATTAGGGAGATGAGATTCACCGAGGTGACCAAAGCAGAGAGGAGTGAAGGATGGAGAGAAGGAAGGGGAGGAGGAGGAGGAGGAGGAGGAGGAGGAGGAGGTGACTAGTATGATGATGTGTGTGAGAGAAATGGAGGGAGGGAGGGTGAAAATCTGGAGAGACAGAGTTAGAGGAGAGAGTGAGAGAGAGGAATCTTAATCAAGAGCAAAGGAGGAGGACAAGGACAGACTGGTAAGGCTGAGTTGTGGCAGCCAGATGTCTTGTTCTGTTTTATTCCTGTGGAACAAGAAGATAAAAGCGCTGACAGAGAGGATGGCAGCCAGAAAGGCCTCTGTCTCTCCTCCTTTGCCCCCAGAGTGTGCAGGGATAGTGGGGTATAAATTCACAGTGTCTAGACTGGTCAAAGATTGTGTGTGATGAATATCTGTTGGGTTATACACTCAGATTGACTAGGCATCAAGATGATGCTGGTTTAAGTGATGGAGATGACCGAGAAGACATTTTATGAACTACCCCCTGAATTAATTGTCTTTCCCTGTATACAAACAGTAGACCCCACTGAAGATCACTTGAGAAGTGGATTATACATTTGCATATTGAACAAGGAGGATGGAGGCGTACACCACCTGAACAACACTTGTGCTTGTGTGGCACTGGCATTAATGACAGACTATTACATTAATGACAGACTATTACTGACATGAAGGTAGAAGGAAAAGAACGCGCTAAACCGAATTCAAAAAGACAGACAGATCTGTATTGTATATGGCATATTTTTTGGACCATCTGTTTTTATTTTATCATGTAAAATGATTTTATATGTTTGTATTGTTATATATAACCTGCATTAATTGATTTGGCCACTTGCTGGCAGCGCAACAAGCTGTAAACACAACATCAACATATTACCACCTTATAAAGTTGATATGGCGGACTTGTCAGCAAACATTTGCTTATTTACACATCCAGCAGATATGGAGAAACATTAACATTCATTTGGAGTCGTGTTTCTGGAGACCTGGCAAATGTGAGTCCAATATTCACTTTCTTTTAGCTCTGTTTTTGGTCTCCACCAACTCCTGATGGAAATCCTCTCTTTAGCTGCTAAATGCTCCACTTTGTTCACGACCAGCTAGTCACTAACTGTGTCTGTCTGTCTGCTGTTTACTGCTGGACAGGTAGTGTGCAGTGGGTTTTTAGAGCTTTTTCAATGAACAGCTTTCATGTTGCGGCCGAAAACGACGCTATGAGAGTGAAACAGTAGCAGTAACCAAAACAATGAGCTGAAAGATGCTAAAACGCTCTGTTCTCTGTGGGTTTGTCACTATGAGCAAAACCTTTCACATACACATTTGATCTGTTATGAATATAAAAATATTGATTATATCTGCTTTATGTCTATGTCTAACTACGTACTAGTATCTGTTTGGAGACTTGCAGCGCAAAGTATAAGTTTATTTGAGTGTAAAATCTAAAATCTAACCACACAGATCATTTGTAACTGCCAGTGTAAATGTAGTAAATGGAAAATATATGTGGTTTTTTTAACATTTGACCTGTTGTTTAAGCAAATATTAGATTATTTGCGTGTGTGCAAACATTGCTTGGTCACACTGACCATGTTCAAATTGTGCAATTGTGAATATTGTGTGTTTCAAACGTGGCAGCTCAAACTGCAGGTCATCTTAGCAGCGGAGTTCGATGAAATGGGCTCTACTTTTTTTTTTTTCAAAGACTGAAGGAAGCATTTCATAGAGAGGTCTCACGTGTCTCACGGCTTAAATAAAACTGCAGACAGCTCGTGTTTATTTTTGGCAGCGTGGGTAATGTCCGTAGATCGCTGGTGTGGGACTTGCAGATGACAGGGATGCCACAGATGCCAATGCCAGATTTACTATTTATATTCAAGACTTTTATGTATTATTTGAGCAGAAATACAAGCAGCAAGCGGGTATGTGTTATGCTGCAGGTTTTATGAGGATTTGGCAAGACATACCGGTGTGCCCTGGCTGCTTGGGTGAGACTGGCTGCTCTCCAGAAATCTCAGAGGGCAGAAGGGGTGAGTTAAAGAGACAGTGGGGTCACCTCAGTGGGGTGTGGCAGAGGGGACGTAGCGGTAAAATTCCTTGTTCACATTCCACAGTGGTTTCACATTGACTCTGGGGTGTCTGGGTGATTCAGCAGCAGACCACGTGCGGCACCAGTGATGTCCTGGACCTGGGATCTTTGTCTCCCCCCCCAATATTTTCTGTGTCTTTACACATCAAATAAATGCACAAACAAAATCATAAACAGTGAAGCAGATTAATAACTTAAACCTGTTAAGCCAGTGATGTGAAATGTGCTTCCATGTGGTGCTACACTCGAGAGTTAGCAGGCATGTGTGAGGAGACAAATCGTATCCTCTGGGAGTAAATCAGGTCCGCCACATACAGTCCAAAGTTGATGAATGAGAACACAGCCACCACGACCTTGCTGTCCCACGGACACTTCCCCTGAGGGCACGACGACGGTCTCCATGGAGAGCCATATTTTGTGTCAAAGCAGAACACTGGCCACACCACTGATGCACTCAGGTAGAGCAGGACTTCCAGGAGGGTGCACACCACCACAAAGCGGTCAAAAGACATGCAGCGCACAGCCTTGGTCCGCCCACCCACAGTCATTATGACCACCAGCGCAGTCAGAGCAAAGCAGAAAGCATAGACGACAACGCAGTAGACTGTGGCGGCATAACGGGAATACTCGCTCCCGTTGGCCAGAGCTCCAAAGATGATACAGGCCACAAAGCCCTGAACGACTTTGAGGAGGCCAGAGACTGTGGCCATGTAGCCCACCACAGTCTGGCCTGGCCTGGCTCGGCACAAGGCCACTTCAGTCCCGTAGGCCAGAGTACCCAGAATGGAGCAGACGGTCACAGCGATGCGGAAATTTCGCACATCGCAGCCGGCGTAGGGGCACTCAGATCGGACAAAGAAGAGCGGGTAGACCACAGAGGCTGTCACATACCTGCAGGAGAAGACAGAAAAACACGAGTGTAGATTAAAATCTATTAAAATACAGACACTGACTGAAATCCTATAGAGTAAATTATTACGTGTGACAAAAGAATCTCAACTCAAGGTCCACTTACTGGCTTTGTCGGAGCTTTCAACCTTTCAGTCAGTGGATAACAGGGCGTTGTACTGTATATAGAGAGGAAGTCGTAACGCCTGTCTTGGTTCAAAGATGGCTACGACCACTTATCCCATATATGACCACTTGTTCTCATGTGATTGATGTTCCTTACTTGGGTCACGTGATGTGCACCCGATCCAGTTACATTCGCTGATGTAGACCATGAGATGTGGTTGAAAGGTCTGACAAAGGTAGTAAGTAGACCTTAAGTTGATATTATTTTGTACTTACTGATTGATTTGTTGGCCACTTGAGGGCAGCACAACAAGCTGTAAACACAACACTATAGGGTATTATCACCTTATTAAAGGGGTATAGTGAACTTGTTGGCTAACAGTGGTTTATTTACACATCCAGCAGACGTTGAGCAACATTAGTATTCATTTAGAGCCACCCATTTCCCCTTACAATCATTTGTTCCATTATTAATGTAAAAATATTAGTATAATAAAATAGCCCCCATTTGACAGATTTTGACAGTGGACAACCAATGAAAATATGGTAATGTGTGGGAAATAAACTGTGACTTAACAGCTAAAAGGTTTAATATTGTAAGAGTTAATCAAAAAGTACTCACAGCTTACTGTAGACCTTACTGAGTATAGACAGAATTTCTCTACAACAAATGACAGCTTTGTAACACTGTGAGCGCATTACTGAAAAACTATGTAAGATTTTTGGAAACCTTTAAATCTAACCTTGGTGCTAACGTCTATGTCTGATGATCAATGTGTCAATGAATCTTTGCAGTGTATTTTGTACATAATGTGTACATAATTGTGGATTGGTGGACACTGATTTGTTACGTCTGCAGTGATGGAGGAGTCGAGGGATAAGATGAATGTGTAACCTTCTGTTCATAGGACCCATCATTCTTAGATACACCCCCAGCTGTACATTTGTTTTGGGGAACAAAAGATGTAGAAGCAGAGCCATGAGCCAAGTTTTGTTTGAACATAATCACCTTTACACCTGAACATGTGACTTACATGAGCGTCGCAAAGGCAGCACACGTGACCGTGAGGTTGTCCCAGGATATGGGCAGGCAGCTGTAGAGACGAGTAGCGTCCAGGAAAAACACCACAACCGACATGGCGAAGCAGAAGCACCACGCCGCCATACAGAACACGCCATGTGACCCGCTGAAGCCGGCACTATGGGTTACCATGGCAATCACAGCACAGCCCATAGCTAACTGGCAGATGCGGGCAGCACCCATAGGTGAGCAGAGGGCCCTCTTGTTGAGGTATGGACCACGCTGTGAATCCATAACTGGGCAAGTGTAGGAGGAGTCAAGAAATAAATATTCTCCAGTGAGATCTTCAAGAGGTGAAATTTGAATGATCTGGGATGTCCAGTAGTTGCACAATAGAGGATGATGTGGAGTTTAAAGTCTAAACAGTTCAAAGTTTTAAGTTTTAGCTCAAGTCCAAGCAAGTCCCAGGAAAACTAAGGGGCGTCCTGGTGCAGAAGATGTGATCGTGACATCCAGAGAGTCCAACCTGGAGTCTTTCTCATTCCAGCGTCTTGACGATGTCTATCAAAGAAAAACAAAATAGTCTCAAACATTTAAAGACATAATACAGCTTCAGTCTCAGCCCTGTGTGCTGCTGCCTCACTTCTCTCATGAAGCAGCCTCTCTGTCTGTGCCCTCTTCTTTCACTTTTACTTTTCACCCCTTCAGATGAAGTCACAACACTGTTGTCCCGCTGCCACCAAACTCCTTTAATGACAAACTAATGTCTCTCTGCTTTTCTGCTCAAACAATGTTGAAACTTCCAGCGTCCTTGATGAACATGTGGCAGGATGTCCGGATGCTCAGGTGTTTTAAGGTGCTATTGTTACGTTGTGTGAGGTGGGCAGGCTCTGGGTTTTGGGTGCATTATTTTGTTGCCACCCATACAGGGTCGCACTCTGCGTTTACAGACTTGGTGGGGACTTTTTGATATTCTATTTCTGTGATGATGAATCAGAGCATTTCACAGACATTAAGTATGATAAATATAGAGGAAATGTCCCTTTAAGATCTTCTGAAAGAGCTCAAGCTGACCAGGCAGGCAAACACACTCACCTTTCTGCTGAGAGATCACACTGACTCATCATTCACAAATATCCAGACTCAGTACTGTGAACCCAGCAAACCAGGAAAGATGGATTGAAACTCCCAACCGACTGTAGTTATGTTTTGATAAAGTTGTCAGTCGAGTCGAGTCTTCTGGGAAATGGCTGCTAGCAGAACCTGGTCTAACCCAACCCTTCAGCTGAAATGGTCCAGTCCAGACTCAGAATCTCCTGGTGAATCTTCTTGGATCAATAATCCAGATATGTTCGCTTTGTTTCTGTTGCTGTATAGCGTGAATCCACGTGGCCACGTGAGTCGACGACACCATCAGTTCTGCTCAAATGTCCACTCTCATCTTCTTACGTTCTCTCTGTCACACACTCTTCCTCTCACACTTTCTCCTTCCTCACTGTCCCTCCCTGTGCTGTGAGGAGGGGGTGCTGCCGGTCAGTCGGACCAGAATGGAAGTTATTTAGGGTTGGGCCATCACCACATGAGTGCTGGAGGGATGTGTACATGTGGTTGGGCGTGGAGTTGGGGCATGCAGACACATTACAGAGCCTGT
The DNA here is from genome assembly GCA_002120245.1 of Maccullochella peelii. NCBI lineage: Eukaryota > Metazoa > Chordata > Actinopteri > Centrarchiformes > Percichthyidae > Maccullochella > Maccullochella peelii. Next base: position 200,903 of record LKNJ01001382.1, on the reverse strand, counting down.
GGAATGAGTGGAGATAACTGACCCTGTGATGTCAAGACCAGAGAGATGTTAGATCTGAATTAAAAGGTAAAATCACATTTTGCTCTCACCACACTCATTCCTCTTTTCATCACCACTTTGTCAGCTTTTTAGGTTTTTAATGTGTTGCTGGAGGATATCAGCGTCCATCCTGTTACCTCCACACACTAAAGGAACAGGATACCGTTTTAGATGATTCCCCCTCTGTGACCAACACAAGCAGGCCTCTCAGCTGTGTGTTCAATATTACATAAATAAATAATTTATACATTATGAAATAAATGAATATGAATATGAAATAATCATATGAATAAATTGTGTAAAATATATAAACGAACCAATAAATTGTGAAATAATTTAAGAAATAATTCAAACCCAACCTCATTATTATGAAATAAAATGTGACATTAAATAAAAATTGTGAATAATGCCATAAAATATAAAATAAAAATGCTTTTAAAAAAGGGCATTTTGAATATAATATAGACTACAATAATAGTTTTTATTATGACATATTATTCATGTGATTATTTATTACATAATGTCTTATTAATTAATTTAATAATGAACACTTTGGGGCTCCGTACTCAGCCAGCATCATCCATACCTGAGGGCTCATAGAGATTATTTAAAGTTGCATTAAGTTTCTTTTTTATTTTGGCCACTTGGAGGCAGCCTAACAAACTAAACACAACTTATCATCACCTTATAACCTTATCTTTTTACACAGCATACATGCACCAACATTGGCATTCATTAAAGTTGTTGGTAAATCCAATAGTTGCTCTCCTTTCAGCTCTGTTTTGGTCTCCACCAACTCCTGAGACAAATTAGCTGCTAAATGCTCCACCATGTTCACCAGCTGCTAACTGTGTCTGTCAGCTGTTTGGTGCTGAGCAGGTAGTGTTCAGTGAGTTTACCAGAGCTTTTTTGGTGAAAACAACAGCTTTAATCCAATTTAATCCAAAATATGAAACAAACAAATGACAAAAGCCCATAGCAGAAAGGACCATAGTGTCCCTGGACAATGAACACACTAACAATAATGCTAACAATAATAATCCTAGTATGAAGGTTCTATTACATTTCTTATTTCATCAGTAGGGAGCAAAATAATCTTTGTGCCAAATATTAAAGTGTCACATTGCACATTTTAGCACATTTACGGTGAATAACATGTACTTTAAATTCCAGTTACCAAACATACGGTTTTGTTTTATATTGCTGAATATATTTTTTCATCACTCCAGTTAACCACAGTTTTTAGAGTATTTTTGGTACAGAATAAAGATTCAGTTTCATCTGAATCTGAAACGTGCGTCATGTCTGCTTTTATTGTTGTCAAAGTTACATTATTTGTCACATGGTGATGAAGTTGTAAGTACAGACTGACTGCGTTACCATGCAACAATAACATAAGTGTGACAATAGAAACATAGACATGTTGTTCACTGTGTGGATTTCCTTGAATATTGTCTGGAAATGAATGGAAGTCCATGTGTGTAAGCATCCTCCCACCTCTCGTCCTCTGTCCTCAGGTCTCTGTCTCCACCTGCAGGTGTGTCTCTCTGCTCCACAACAGTTTACACTCATTCATCTAAAAATGTTCACAACAGCTGCATCGAAATCATGTCAAAAGGGTGACATGTACCGCAGTCACGTGATGCGGTCCATGACTAATGAAACTACAAGCTCTAAAAATAAATAAATGTGGAAATATATAAATAGATATACAGAAATAAATAAATATAGAAATCATTAAATACAGAAAAATGTATAACAATGTCCTTATTTGTTCTTTTTTTGGGAAAGTTTTGATTTATTGATTTTTATTTAATCATAATCACTCATTTATTCATGTATTTATTGTTTTCCTGTGTCCCTTTTGGGCCTCAGTAGTTTAGCTTTGTGACTCGGACATAATGAGAGGCACAAACTGGTTAGGGCCTCCTTATTCTGGATATAAGTAATGTAAGCAAGTATGAATCCTACTGTTTACCATTAAAATATACCAGAGTCCAGATATATGCTCGTGTCACATTAGTGCACAGTCACTCACATTAGATGCCTGCAGTGTGTATAGACAAAGCTTCACTCATAAGAAACAAAATACAGGATTTAATAACTGTTATTTATCAGCTGCGAGGGATCATAAAAAGACACTCTGAAATATCATAAGCAACATGATGCATTTTCCATCCACAGCCATCAGTCTGCACCTCTATCAGCTGTCACCAAGTCCCACACTGAAACTCTGAAAGCACGTCAAACTGATCACCTAAGCATTGATCCTTATAAACTGTTCAACTATTCATTAACCAACACACAGTGACAGTGTGAGCTGTTTTTCTTCCTCGACGGTTTCTGTGCAAAATGATCCCCTTATTAAAATCGAGGGCTGTGACCAGATGCTGACCAGTTTTCAGCAAACTTGTCTACAAATCCTCCAGTTGTTAATGTCAATATTTGTGTGAAAGTTTAACATGGACATACAAAACTGCCAATCAAAGTAAGGTCTTTATGGTATCCACAGCTGAAAGACTGATGGTTTACAAAATACACAATACTGTTTCTCCATGAACACACCATCATTTAATATCCTATAGCACTGTAATCTTATAATCTTTAAATAATATTTGACCTCCAACTCTAAGATTGTGTGTTACGCTCAGACTGATAAATTACTATTTATATATATTATATATGAATGACTTTTTTAACCTTTTTAACTTCAAAAAGTTAAAAACTACAAAAAGACATTTAACATAAAATAAAATCATCTCAATTCAAGCATGCTTTACCTTATATAGTGTAGCTACTGCAGTTCACACATTTCATACAGCGTTTCCTCACACTAACAAAGCCAACTCAATGTTAATTGACCATAACACCACACGTGAAACACAACACATTCCTTGACCATACTAAAAGTCATTTCCAATCCCTCTACAAGTGCTGATGTGTTGGGATGTTTGTGCAGGTTGAGCTGACAGCGCATCTCTAATCTGCTCCAGTGTTTACTTTAAGTGTTAATTAATTCTTGTTTCAATTCATAGATCCATCTCTCCTCTCACTGAGGCAGCTGTGGTCCTGAGGAACCACTGGTCATTGCTACAGCCACCAGGGACTGGCGCTGTTGTAGCAAAGCAGCAGTGCTGCAGCTAAAAACACCCTGAGGGCCCCATGTGCCGACACCACAGCTTTTCATTGCAGCCTTTGAGTGTCCAACTTTTGTCTGTATTATATGCAAATGAGACTTTTGAATAGTTTGACTTCAAATAAATCATGGAACAATAGTTTTGAGCTTGGAATCACTCATTTCTTATTTTCAAGGCAGTTTCTATGTATAACAGTTAAGTGGTGTGAGGCATTATTTGAGAATAAAGTTCTCAAATAATGCAACCAACACAAACTCCATGAACTGTCTCTCTACTTTAAGTGCCCATCGCTTTATTTGGCATCAAAGACTCCGGGGGCAGTTGGAAGTAATTAATTTGTAAGAGGGAGACGGAGACGGAGAGTGTGTGTGTGTGTGTGTGTGTGTGTGTGTGTGTGTGAGAGAGACAAGTGGATGGAATGCACTCCTCCCTCAAACTCCCACAACACACACACACAGTCCTGCTCCCCTCTGTGTTCGGCCTCTTTTTGAAGTTGGTCCTGCAGCTTAAAGAGTGAACGAGGGGGCAGCTGGGGGGGGAGGCTGAGGAACGTGCTGTACGCGCGCGTGTGTGTGACGGTGACAACATGTGAAAATATGGCCGCATGCTGCTTGTTTACCATTACCTCTGGACGGTCAAATAAGCCGAGGCTGCTGGATCAAAGGCCAAGGTCCAGGAAGGCACCTGAAAAATGTCGAGCTGCTCTTTAACGCCGCCATTCACTTACTCACAAACTCACACGGATACAGCAGGGCCTCTGATATGGCTGTGACACACAGATCAGCCCACTTGACTCAGGTTTAACCGCAAATACATCCCATCCCATTACTTTCCCTCATTGTGCTGGGCATGAAAATACACTTTCTGTGCAAGTTATTTTTCCAGCTATATTGTAGAGCTCTAACTTACCCTACATAGGGGCTTTAAAGGGAAAATGGTTTTAAGTTTTAACGCTGGTCAGCAAACTGCATAACAGATTTTTTTAAATCATTACCACAGAACCTACATACCTTGCTTGGAAAATCTACAAACAAAATGTGTTCTTCCAGTTTTCTCGTCACAGGAGTTAAATGGGTGTGTCTGTTCATCTGCTACCATTTATATTGAAATCAATATAATAAATAAATCGACAATTTAATACAATTAAATAAGTAGCAGAACCACACCAAATGGCATCATTTTCATTAGAGTACAAAGCTAAGATGGTAGTGCTACGCTGCTAAGCTAGTTAGCTTCAGCAGGAGTTCAGCTGGGTTTAGCTGAACAGGATTTAGCTACTAACCTATTTAGTTATGTGGAGTCACAAAACAGACATTTTTCCAATTACAGAAAAATCAATAAGTAAGTTAAGATTTAGCTTTTGCTAAGCTAGGCATGGCTATCTCACTAGGTAGCTTTCGCTTGACGCAGCTCTCTCGGTTAGCTGCAGTATTATGTAAATTTTACATACTGTTTTCACTGTAAAGTATACATTTCTATGGCATAATCATTTTTCATATGGTAAAATAGAAAATGGTAGAATAGAAAATCCAGTCCTAACTCAATTTTGACCAAATATGTAGTTATTGTGTGTAAATGCACACAGTCAGCCATGGGAGGTCGAGCAGGTAAGAATCTCAATGTCCCCAAAGAAAAGGCCTTAATATGTCAATTAATAGAGAACGCTCCTACTGAACCTGTTAAAAACTGTTGAGAAGGCATCAAAGGCAGAAACAGTTTGTTCTTGGCCTTTGAACAAACGGGACGAGAACATGGATTAGACAACAATCTTTATTATTCACCTTGTACTACATTTTCACCAGTTGAATAAAAACAGCCTCTCCAGCAACCGAAATGAAACACCACAATCTCCTTGGCAATGAAATAATCACTATTTTCTCAGTCATGTATCTCATTATTTTGACCGTTTTAAAACCTATTCAAGTGCAGGCTTCTTCCACGATGGATTATGTCCACTGCAGCCACAAAGTTGAGCCTTTATCAAAGCGCAGCAAAGGTTTAAGTGCTCCACTCAGTCTGCCATGCCAAGTCCTCCCATCAACGCACAGCAGCCGTCTTATTTCTTACCTGTGCAGGAAACAGGGGACAGCAATTAGTAGCTCTGCCAATCAACAAACAAAACAAATTAACAGTACCGTAACATTTTGTTAGCATTGGTATTGATTTTGAAATATCAGGAAATGTTGGCTCCTCCTGTCCACATGTTGAAGGTTCCTTGAGCAGTGACTGAACCCTTTGTCCGCTAAGGTAGAAGAGCGCTGTATAAATGCAGTCCATTTACCATTCTTTCAAATAAATTACTTAAAAGCTTGTAGATATGCCAAGAAGTTCATGTATCTACATGTATCCACGCTGCTTATAGTGTATTTGCTCTCTTTCTGAGGGTTTGGTGAAAAAAACAATCCCATTCTCATGTTTGTCTGGAACATAACCCGCCTGTATAACCACAACGCGTCCTTTTTACACTTTGGTTTTTGTATGACTAAACAAAAGATACAGCGTGTTAAATAGTGATCTTTAGGCGTCGGTGCACATCTTTTTGTAACATTTGGAAGGGCCAGTCTAGCCGTTTCCACCTGTTTCCAGTCTTTATGCTAAGCTAACTGTCTCATGGCTGTACCTTTATATTTAGCGTAAAGACATGAGCGCGGTATCCATCTTCTCAGCGAGAAATAATAAGCGTATTTACCCAAATGTAAAACTATTCCTTTCATTCAGTCTTCACTTAGCAGGATACAAAGAAATATAATATGTAATGACAGCTAAATTTGAAACCCTGACACTGGGTTTGCATTGCAAATCAGTTAAAAACAAGCCCTATATAATCCAGAGACGGCTGTTTTTCAAAAACACCCTGTGCAACATGTGACGTGTAATAACTCCTGTACACATAATGCTGATCGTCATGATGCAGGAAGGAGCTTTTATTCAAAAGATGCAGCCAGAAGGTCACCAGACAGCTGAAGACTGGAAGTGTGTCGGCTCTAATCTCCGTTCCTCTAAACTACCGGACATCTTCAGTAATGGACAAAGAGTCTCGGGTGGATGGACTGTGTGGGTGTGTGTGTGTGTGTGTGTGTGTGACCTCTGTACTGTAGGGTTCCACACATGGAGTCTATAACTCCCGATTCAGCCCCCCTCTTTTCAGTCTTTTTCTTTTAACTTTCCTCATGAAAGAGAAAGCAGCCACAACTTTCTTAAAAGACGCACATGGACACACACAGAGATCAGCCAGAAATAAAATGCGCACAAAAACACAAACAAGACAGAGAGAAAAGGGAGCATTATTCTAAAACGAAAACATCAATACGGTGACCACCAGAAACACCACAATAGAACAACAGAAAAGCGCTGTGCCTGGACAGACCACAGGGGCTCGTGCTGTGTGATGTGGCCCAGCAGCAGGCTCTCTCCCTGGGCCCCGAGTGTCTGTAGTGGTCTCTTGGGCCGGAGGGGGTGACCATCCTGAACTAATTGGTTCATCCTAACACGCATCCTTATCTTCTGAGTCATGAGGAATTCTGCTTTCAAAAGGCCATTTCCTATTGACTGTGGTTTTGGGGTTTGTGTGCATATGTGTGTGTGTGTTTACTACGACAGGAATCCTGTGGCTCAAAGCCTTGTGTTCTTTCTCTTCAGAAAAAAAAGGAAGTGATCTCTGAGGAGGATGGCTGGAGGGGTGAAATACTTGCTTCTGTGTTGGGTGCTCTCATATCTAACCTGTTTGGCGCGGTTGTGGTTCACATGAACTCTGGTGTGTTTTCCCGTTTGGTTCTGTTCGTTTGGACTTGTGTGAAAGCTGTCCAGTGTGGACGAAACAACCGGACCGAGACCGCCTGAAAAGGTGGGTCTTTCAATTGGACTCTGGTTTGTTTGTGGTGTGAAAGCAAATCAGACCAACCACAAGATTTTGTGACAGTAGATATGCGTTTCAGTTAGCTGAACTATTAAAGCAATCTGCTGATTGTCAACTGTCAAGAAAGCAATCTCTAAGCTACTTTACTCTATTGGCCTGAATAGGAGACAATATTTTTTCCGTGGACATTACATTTGAAAAAATGGGGGTCGTGTCATATTTGAGGACTAAACAATTACACAACATCAGATATTCTTTTTGAATGGAGAAAGTTCTGGTGTAACACCAGCTCCTACGGACAGTGTTGCACTATGGGCTGTTTGTAGCCTCGGCTAGCTAGTTTCATTAAGTCTGTTTATAGTTTATCTGTTACAGTTGGTCAGGGTTTATGAAGCCCAGTTTGACTTTGAGGAGTTTCCGATGGCTTGTGTAACATGTTTTGTTGCTGGAGGAAATAAATTCCTCACATGTGAAAACATCTCCTGTCTCTACTGCAGAAACGGACAGGGGAAATATCTGCCATCTCCAACAGGTCTAGTCTGAAAGTGTTTTGTATCTTCAGAAAGTCCAAAATAGCTGTTGGAATAAGGGGGGTGGGGGGGAATAGTGAATCTTGACATCAGGGTTAGATTCGGGCCGATGCGGTAGGTATATAATAATGCAAGATCATTTCGTAACCATGGTAACACGTAGGTGCATCAGCACAAAAGTGTGGAGATTTTCTCTGATGCATCAAAAACTGAAGAGGGGTTGAAACAGAGGTGTGTTGTGCTGGTGTCCTGTGTCCAAAGCACAATCCATTCATTCACACACACACACACACACACACACACACACACACACACACACACACACACACACACACACACACACACACACCTATGGCAGCGAGCAATTTGGGGTTCAGCGTCTTGCCCAAGGACACTTTGACATGTGGACAGGATCCAACCGCCAACCCTGTAATTAGTGGACGACCCGCTCTACCTTCTGAGCCACAGACACCTCATCATTTATGGCATGAGGTTCAGTTGCAGTCTCGACTAATATTCTCATAATAATTCTTGGCTGTGACAGAGAAGACAAATACACACATGAAGTTCAGTCAAGTGCTGCATGACTTGCTGTCAATCAGTCCGGACCAAACTACATGTTCGGTACATGAAGTGACATTTGCGTGTGCTCTACAATCCTGTCCTGTCCTCACCTGGAAGCTTGAGCCACTTGGGCACCTTGCTTGGGTCAGACCTGGTAGGTTTAGCAGCCTGGGTGTATTCAGACGCCGGGTCTTGCTCGCCCTGTGTGGACCCGCTGGTGACCGCACTCGGCTCTGGAGGAGGCAACGGCTCCTCGGAGTCCGCGGAGCTGGAGGGGGGTGACGGGGACCGGAGCATGCAGCTGAGGTGTGATAAGAAAAAAAAGGTAAGGAAAGATGCTTTGGAGAAGGCTGCTTGTTGTTTTTTTTGTTTTCTTGAGGAAGTCTTGTATCTATTTAAAGCTTTTGCGTGAGGAGCTGTGTTACTAAGTGAGATCAAGATCTAAAGCACAGGAGGAGTGATGACCTTGGTAAAGAAGCAAAAGGACAACAGGTGGGGGTCACTTTTGGGAAACGGGTTCTATCTTTAGAAGGACTGGAAAATGTTTTGTGTGCGCGAATGTGTGTGCGTGTGTGGAGGAAATGAGGGCGCATGGGGGCACCTGCTGTTTAGGCAGAACCTCAAAGGGATTCCAATGATGACAGCTTTGTGACAGGAAAATAGGCCGGTTGCCGCGGGATACAAGTGCATATACACACCCAAATGCACGCACGACCAGGCACATATTTAAACACACACACACACGTACACATACCTTGCAATGGACTCATTTGCTTGCAAGGCCGAGACAGACGATTCCCGCAATTCCCTCTTTATGTAAAAATCTGTGAAGGAAACACACACACACAGTCACACAATATAAACTATTGTTTTGTTACGTTACATTCCTCAGTAATTCACCAGTATCTAATTCAAATCAGCATATGAAAGAAAAGAACCGAAAAAGACAAAAACCTGTTTTAATGTCGGAGCCGAAGTACACCAGAGCACCAGGAAACAGGTCGGCCTACAGACACAGAGAGAGAGAGAGAGACAGAGACACAGAGAGAGAGAGAGA
>LKNJ01001382.1:113696-188696 GCA_002120245.1 Maccullochella peelii | reverse complement strand
GCATAGAAGTAGTAGGTAGTATTAGTAGTGCTTTATCAATCCTGTTTTTCTGATCGAGTTAACTGTACTGAAAGGGATTGTGCAGGCCACAACTTGCAGGTGTCTCCATTTATCTTATTACAACTGTAATAGTTTATATTAGTGCAACTTTAGACATTTTGATCAATGTCACAAAAAGCTGGGAGATGAATACTATTTACAGACACTATATATTGTTGAAGCTGCCCTGATTTTTATCCGTGGCTCTCTTATTGTCTGGAACATCAAATGAAACTGATCTTTCCCCACCAGTTAGTCATCCTCCGTTCTTCCAGAACATTATAATCAAACATTGATTAAGCCTAGATTGTGCCGTCTTGTACATCCATTTTAACATCTATAGTAATCTTGTCCAAAGCAATATTTCTGATTTGCCCATAATTAGAACTGCATCCACTTCTTGTTGGTTGAGCAGTTAATATCACAGCAACTGACTGAAGATTCAATAACCCCCTTGTGTGTGGAGTCATTATCATAACAATAATCTCCTCTAGTGCTACAATGATTGGTCAATCAACAGGACTATTTAATAGTTATTAACCATTTAAATGATTTATCAAGCAAAAATGCTGTCTAACTCTGAAACCAAGGACCCATTGTTTAAAAAATGACTTCAGTGGTAAATGTGGCACTTTTATCATTGGAAACTGCATGCGTGCCATGCGAGAATGAAAGTTGACAGGTGTAGCAACAATAACTAAGGGGTGTGTGTGTGTGTGTGTGTGTGTGGGGTTAGCGAACAGTGAATTTAACTAATTGAACTAATCTGTAACGAAAATAATCGTTAGCTGCAGTGCTAGTGCCTACACTTTTACAGTGTAAAAAGAAACATGATTAGGTGGGTTTACCCTCCACTACAACTCGTTTTACACACACTGTCCTTTCTCTCTGCCCTCCCCTCCCTTGCCCTCACTCGCCTTCACTAGCTGGTTTCTAAATTGGGACACGCTGGCCTAATTGCTATTATTGCAGCCCTGTGAGCAGGAAACAATGTATTACAGTGAAACAACGGGCATTCCTGCTATCCTGCTCCCTCTGGCAGCGGCACTTCCACTTGGGATGAGACAGGGCAACGGGACAAGACCTGTGTGTGTGTGTGTGTGTGTGAGAGATAGAGAGAGACAGAGTAAAAAAAACATGAGAGGAATGGAGCGAGGGAGAGAAAGCGGCAGAACGGATCCTGATGGAAGACAGAGGGAGAGACGGATGAGGGAGGGGACGCCTGGTATCAAAGGGCTTCTGGGTTGGGAAACATTCCTTTCCTGACATGACACAAAGTGATTAAAGTGTGCGTCTGTGAGTCTGTGTGTGTGAGCTACAGAGAGAGACAGAGTACATATGCGTGTGCAGTATGCACTCATGTCTATGTGACAACAAAAAAAGATTAAAGATTCCTTGTGTGTGTGTCAAAGATTGATGTATAGACAGGGGAACAGAGCCAGACAGTGTGTGTGTGTGTGTGTGTGTGTGTGTGTGAGATGACACCGAGGGGATTAAAGATTTTGTTTTCGTGCACTTTAACGCTTTTAAGTCCCTAATGGATGGAGACATGGGGGTATGGGAGGGGGGGCTGCGCACACGAGAGACAGAGACAGAGAGACAGACAGATAGACAGACAGAGAGAGAGCTGGAGTTGGGGTACAGGAGAGGGGATGTGTAGTGATAAACAGGCAGACAGAGTTCAGGAAGGGACAAAAAGACGAAAAACAAAGAGAGACGAGCGACTTGCATCAGAACATCAGATGTGATTCAGAGAGATCATGGCACCAAAAGGGCGTGCACACACAAACACGCACACACACGCGCACACATTTCAAAGTGTGCTCTTGATGATCGTTATCTTTTGTAGCAGTCCCTCTGAGGAGCTGAATCTTGTTCATCACCCCAACAGGATATTACTTCAAACTACTTTCTCTTGCTCCGCTTCTTCTTTTGTCTACTTAAGGTTGAGTCAAAGTGTCAAAAGAGAAAACAGGAGGTGCTGTTGACGAAAATAATGTATCTAAAAATAAAAAAAATGAAAAGGAGCGCCCCACGAGGCCGTCTGGGTACAGACTGATCAACCGCACCGGAGGTTTTTTTTTCTCTCAGCGGTTTCATTATTCGAATAGCTCCGAACTCGAAGGCAACAAAGCATCAAGGCTGCCCATTGCTCTGTATGTGTGTGTGTGTGTGTGTGTGTGTGTGTGCGTGTGCGTGTGGAGATCAAAGCAAGGCCTGTATTAACCCCATGTGCCAGTCTGGGAAAAATCAAGCCCAGCTGGGGTCAAGGACAGTGGAGAGGGGGGAACAAGTGTGAGAGTGTGTAGGAGCGAGAGAAGAGGGGGAGAACGGGAATGTGGTGGGGCTTTGAAGAGGAGAGAGGGACCAGCCGATACATTTTACAGTCAGTCTGTGTGTGTGTGTGTGTGTGTGTGTGTGTGTGGAGATAGTTTCAAAAGATGGGAAGTCAAGAGTTTTGTAGCTGCTGTTTTCTGGAGTTTGACTGAGATGTGGTTTGTTTGCATCAAATCATTGTTTATTATTGTGGTTTTAAAAAGTGCTGCTTAAAGACTTAAACGGCAGATCGTTTTCTGATCTTACCTGGAACAGTGTCGCTGAAGGATCATCCAGAATGGATTTTGGGGGGGTGATGACTGAAAGGAAGTTTTCAGCAAAAACAAAAAAAGGGCAGAAATTACAAAGAGGACACATCATCGTTGCTAAAATCTGTAATTAAGTCATTACTGATACTGGAAAGTTAAACCGGACAAAGTGAATTTAAAGAATAATGAGACCAATGCTTGCAGACATGCTGTTTGTTAAACTGCAGGCTTCTCCAACAGAATGTGATCCGTTTTCATCTTAAACTAATGCAGCTGTCTAACAACATTTTGTCCATTTCTGCAGATACTTCACATGAGGAAGGCCTGAATTGATTTCATTGCTTTTTAGGAAATTATGTGGCCTGTTTGACGACCCTGGCCACCATTAACATTTGTTCAGGCTTTTGTCATCAAACTGCCTCTAAAATGCATGAGGCACTGGCTGTTAAAGAAACCAAAAGTTGGACAATTAAACAGTGAAAAAAGCCAACAAATTTTGCGCTGCTGATGGACCGTTAAAAAGGGAATTTTAAAAAGATAATTCCAGTTATTTTCATAGTTTTGGCCAGCATTTCTATCGGTTATGACCATTTTGTACTCACCAAGTTAATTGCTGAGATGTGGCAATGCAGCATCATCACTAAAAAGAAGTCAGACAGGGCAAGAAACTCGAGCATTCGGACCATCAGACAGGCTTTAAAGAAACCTTCAGGGTGGCCAAACTTAGTTGAACGAGAGAAAGTGGTTTAGATAATCTGGCTCAACTGTTGGCTTGTTTACAACCTATATGATTGTTTGACCTCTCCTGCTTCCTTCCTGTTGAACTTCATCGTAGTCATTTTGCTGCATCTCCAGATCTCAGCAGTTACTTTCGATGAGTAGAGAGCTAGATTGATAAATTGACTGGCATTAGCTTATCACAGATGTAGTGGTACTGCTGTATATGATAGCTGATAAATAAGAAATGTTAGTACAGAAATGCCAAACTACGTTTGAGGTAATTTACAGTGTCTCCATTACAAAGTTAGTCCACCAGGCACTGACAAGTTTATTTGTCTGTAAAAATGTGCCGGTCTGTACATATTTTGGTGACAATTATAAAAAATAAAATAAAAAGTACTGGTCCTTGTCAGAAATGTTTATTTATGTTAGGCAATATTAGTATCAGCTTTAAAAGTCCAGTAGTGGTCAGGTTGTAATCAGAGCCGATAGAAATGATGATTACCACACAACATGTAATAAACTGGAATTATCCTGTGATATGCTGAGATATTTTCAGGCCAAGTGTGAATCCACTGAAACATGGTTTCATAACACCATCAAACCTCCACAGAAGAGCTACAGGGGAGGATTTTTACGCTTCACGACGTTGTGGTTCAAAAAAATGAAACAACACTTACACAGGTAGAAACCGAGCTGAGGATCCTCCAAGTGGCTCCTCACAAAATGCCTCACAGCACCAACTGGACACAAAACAAACACAAAACACCTCCATCAGTCACTGCGTGGATGATCATTCATTTTTCTGGTGGAATTTCCCTCGCATGTGTTGTTCTGCTGGTTGTGGTGTTGCTGTTGGGGGGCTGAGGTGGATCTAATCGCTGGAATTACAGACCTGTCTCGTTCTTTCTGTCTCTCCGTCACTCTGGTGTGGCTACAGTCATAACTGTGGTGAGGGAGCCGCAAGTAGCTTTAACATTGCAGCCATACCTGTGGCTAGCCAGTTGAAATGAACACTCTCCACACTGCGCGCGCACGCACGCACGCACACACACACACGCGCGCACACACACACCTGTCTCCAGGGGCCTGAAGAAGCCTTGTAGAACGTGTCTGTCTGGGAACTGGACCCTCAGGACCACCTGGAGACACACAGTGGCAGTGGGTTATTTAGAGTCTGTCATTTAAAAACAGGATTGTGATTGCGTGTCACTTGTGCTCACTTTGGGGTATCTTTCCATCTTCTCCTTCATCTGTGCTTCTCTCAGAGATTTAGTCATCAGCGGAGCCTCCTCGAAAAACTTCCTGGAGGGACGAGGGAAAGAGAGACGAGACACGGCTATAATGAAACAAGCTGTGAAATAAAAAGCAGCCAGTGAAATCAACAATGGGGGACAACGAGGAGAGAATGTTTCATCTCCTACCCGTACTCGTGTGTGGCCGTGCATGCGTGTGTGCGTGTCAGAGGCAGAGACGAATTGCTGTGGTCGGCTTAATTCCACCCTTGGTAATTGCAGTCATTGACACGGTAGTAGCGCAGCCATGAGGCAGCCAGCTAAGTCAGTGCAGACGGAGATTAAAGGATGTACGCGGTGAGCTCTCAACCTGGTGGTGTTCGGTCAATGGCTGGAAGATAAACGTCTACACAAAATAGGTTTACTAATTGTGCCCTGCGTGCCGTATTTAGAAGATTTTCTAGTGTGTGTGGTGTCGTATAAATGAGAACATGTTTACAAACACACACAATGTCTCAACAGCTGTGGTCGGCTGCGGCCACATCCAGAGAGCGCAGAGTAAACTTGTCCGCATCTGTTTCGGAGAAACGCTCATAAATAAATAAAAACTTCAAACTCATAATAAATTTAAAAAAAAACTTCAAAACGCACGCAGTGGTGCCCGGCATTCTCCCTGCCTATGGCCTCTCTCATCACTGCTATGGTATTCTGCAATTAAGGGTTATACATCGACAAAACACCGCAGGACCAAATGCCAAACTGACTAATTATCTGTTACAAACAGCACAGGAACATCTGATCCAGACGTTTCTGCAGCAACAAGGTACGTATACCAAATATTGCACACAGTCCTCTGACACAAAGTCACTCAGCTGCTTCCATTCACTTCCTTCTCCCACCTCTCGCTCTTCAGCTGGGCGAAGCGCTTGCGCACATCATCCACGGTGACTTCAAAGAACTCATCAGGCAGATTCCCGTGGTCCTCACAGTGACGGGACATGGAGTCCAGGTGGTAGATGAGAGGCTCCCTCTCCACTGGCTGCAGAAAGAGAGAGAGCGAATGAGGAAGAGACGTGACGCAAAGATACTGTGTGAGGTGAAAGGGACAGGTGTATGCCGGTGCACTAAAAACAAGGGGAAGTTATTTATTGTAGTTTGGCCCGTTTATCAACACGGTCAGCAGTTGGAGCTGCAGTAGTGACACACAGCTCATGGAGGCAAGTAAGGTAAGTTGTGTCAACATTTCATCTCAGATTCGTAACTCAGTTGAATCTGAACACACAGACATCATACACATCATTTTAGATTTGTGACACTTTCTGGGGATATGATTATCTTTGATGTCCATCTCAAACAAAGAATCCACACATCCACTTAGAAATCATAGAAAAAAAGACGCTCCTTATAAACAGAACTTGCCTGAGAATCACCACGTTTAAGTTTTCTTCAGTATCAAAGTAATCCAGTGATAGTTGTCGGTACAGTCATGGGTACACTGCAAGCAGTAACTTCTAATAGCTAATTCGGCATACTTTTAATGGTGCCAATTAGCAAGAATGTAAACAAACAGGCAAAAATGGACTCAAGTCTCCATTTGGTGAGGCCCCACAGTGTAAATCCACAACAATGAAAGCTGATGAACTAAAATAAACAGTTAAAAAGATAAAAACAAAAGGGTTTACCTCCAAGAACTCCTCCCCCTGATCCATTCCTTCCTCTGGCTGGTTGGCAGCAGTTTGACGCTGTGAAAGGAACCAAAGTTATACTCAATTACTTGCGGGGAAATTGTTTTGTCAACTACTGAACTTCGGCACAATGTTGTGTAATCTACAGAAATGTGCTTGTATCAAACAAAACCAACAAACAAAATGATATGGACGGCCTGGAGACCTCATAACCGCAGTGTCCACGGTTCGATTACGACCATGCACTTTGGTTGCATATCATACCCCTCACTTGCTCATCTCTACACTATGTGCTATCAAAAATGAATATGCCCAAAAAACAAAAAAAACATTAAAAGGAAAGCCTTGATATAAGCAATACAATTTCAGAAATTCAAGATAAAAGATTACGAATAGATTGTCTTTCAATTTAGCTCACACAGCACACAGAGGATCACACCTACAAAACATATTAGTAAAAAGGTTCTGTCATTTTGAAATTTGACTTATTTAAATAAAAGCAAAGCCACCTAGTTTCACTTGTTTGGGATATTAGTGTACCATGCTTTCCACTGGTCAGACCTACTTCTTCTCTGCTTTAGCTGAAAAATAGATTGAAAATCATACTTTGACAAATAAAAACCACGACCAAGTTCAGCAGTCTGTTGTTTTACCAACTGGAAACACAAGTTAGAAAAACAATCAACAAAAAGTCAATTTAGGAGCCGTTTAAGCAAACTGTTGAAGTGCTCAGAAAATCGAAATTTAAACCTCTATATTTTCATGACTGTAACTTCTGGATTCTAAATATTTAATAATCTCATAATTATGTCTAGCAAGATTATTTATCTTGGAACTACTAGACTAAAATAATATATTAGGACTTTCTTCATTTGCCCTTCTTGTTGTGATATGGCTCACCTTGGTGCTAGAACCGTAGCTGGATTTTGCTTTCTTGGCTTTGGGCGACTCTACTGCAGCAGTCAGAGCTGATAGAGATGAGGATGATGAGGATGAAGATGGCGGCCGCCCCGCTGCACCTCCCCCGGGACCCCCGAGGCGCTGACCGCCTCCAGAGAAGGGAATGAAAGGAGCCGAGAAAGAAGATGGGTGAGAGTTCAGTCCTGAAGGCCCTGCTTTCTCGCCATCCTCCTCTGGTATTCCTCGCTCCACAGGAGGAAACTTTGGCCGAACGGCATGCTGGGAGTTTGGAACCTCTTCCTGTTGAGCAGGAAATATGCTTGTGGCAGAGGCAGGAGTTGCTGCAGGGTGGGTTTCCATTGGCCTATGGGGGCTTGAATCTTTAATTGGCACTTCTGTTGTTGACGTCTCTGGATGTGATGGAGCAGGATCGGGCTGAGATGGCGGGCTAGGTGTGGTTTCCTTGGCAACAGGTGTGGTTGGAATAGCAGCTGTTCCAGTGGCTTCCCCACCATCTTCCTCTCCCTGTGCTTTGTTTTTTTTGAGTAAAAACCTTGAACAGAAATGGAAACAATAGATCAAGTTTACATTGTTTTATGGACAGTATGCTGTGTTTTGTACACTTTATTTAAGCAGCCTACCTGACAATGGCACTTCCTCCTGTAAGACCCAGAGACTTCAAAGTGGCCTTCTTCAGTGCTTCTTCCCCACTCACCTACACACACAGCTTTGTTACCATAAAACTCACTTTCATCTCTTGAAAAAGGGAGCGTTAAAGGAACGTTGCATACCTCGTCTCTCATGTAAACACACACAGGGGTGGATCCTGACTCAGACCGCTCCGACACACTGGAATCAGGTGGGGACAATAAGAAAAACAGGGATTAAAATTATGGGCGAATAATTTTTATTTCCTTGAACGGCCACAAAACAAAACACAGAAGTGACTTGCCCTTGTGGTTTTACAATAAAACCTCATTAGATGCAGTGGCACGCCTTCTGCATGTGTTAACCATGTGTACACGATCCCGTGTAGAAACTAATTGAACCATAAATGTTTTACTATTGTTCTCCTCAATTCTGAAAATCAAAGCTTCCCCCTCTGCTTCACCACATTCCCGGAGCTTTTACGCTGGTGTGGAGCTAATATTCATTTCATGGAAGCGTAACTTCCCTAGAAAAGGATCGGGATATGGAGTGATGTCATTTAATAGAGATGAGATGAGGGCTGGACGGACGCACGAGCACCTGGGACCGCACAGCTGGAACTACTGAGTAACAGCTGCATGTGTGTTTGAATGAGTGGTGGTGATATGTGGGAGATCTTAAACCACAGTAGAGGAGTGGTGAGAAGAAGAGATGTTATCTAACACAGCGTTGGCCTGCGTTCATTCCTAAACAATGATTACCTTCACTTTGCGGCCCGGTGGAAAGTGAAGGCAAACACACAAAAAAATGTTTGTCCATACTTGTGAGGACTTGTGGGGCTGTGCGATATCAATGTATCAAACAAAACGCAAATGGTATTTAAAAAACCCCAACAAAAAACACATAAAATAACCAAACCAACCAGTGATCGAACTCTTCATACGTCTAACCAAAAACCTCAATAATATTGTTAATTTTTAATTATAGCATCATTCATTTGGACAAATCGACGTGCAGAAATTTCTTTTTCGAATGTTTAACAATAACATCATATAATCACTACACAATTCATATGAAAGTTGATAAACAATAATATTGAATCGAGTTGCAAAGTGGGTAAAAGTCCCATTCATTTTCTCCATAGACAATGAAACTCTCCTGGTTGAATCAGTACAAACAACTGCGGTAGAAAATATCTGATTCTTTGATAAAAAGTTAAATGTACAAGCTTGTGTACATAAAACCATGAGTTGAGAAGTTAACTACAACTCCCAGGCTGCATTTCGGTAAGAAACATACAATCACCGAGCTTAAAATTCTGTAATGTGCGTCTGTAACATGGGCTGAAACAAAAGATCACAGCATTGAGGACATTGACTTCACAATCTGCAGGTTAAATAAATTCACTTTTGAATTCTGGTTAAACTTTGGATGAATTCAGAAACTATGGCGTCATGTTTTTCAACTAAGCATTTTATTTTCACCACTGCTCCCATAAAGCCTTTTCACAGCAGACATTCTGACTTGTCAAAGCAGGAAGAGCACAGGAGGAATTAATAACATTAATGATGGCTGCAATCCATTTAGGAGAGCCAGTTCCAGGGCTCTGGTATTGTGTGTGCTCACTCAATGACATGGCTTACTGGGACACTTAATGGAATGAGCCGTCATTAAAGCTATTATTTACACCTGTGCATTTCCTTTGACAAGTCAAATCGCCTGCCGTGAAAAGAGTATATTCACACTTCTGACTGGCTTCTTCACTATAGCAATGGTGACTGAGGCTTGTGGGTATTGTAGTATTTAGAGGAGTCCGCCAAGTTTAAATACTTCTAATTAAACTAATGGCCAACATTATCTGGGAGTCCTGTGTTTTTGCATTAAGTAACATTGAGGACGTTGTTTAAAGAAACATTTGAAATGGGAATACAGAATGGGGGAAAACACTACAGAGAACCTGCCGATCCTCCCACTTCGCAACGTATAACCCCAACTTCATTCTCACCTAAGCCCTAAAACCAAATCTTAACCCTCCACTGTGAAGAAGTGGGAACCGGGAAAAAATGTCTTCAAATTGGTCCTCACAAAGACAGATGTACAAGAGCACACATGAACACACCTGATCTGGGGAAAATGTGTGAGCAGTTCCCACAGACTCTGTCCACACGAGAAGGAGCCCTGGAGCCGAGAGCCGTCCTCCATCTGTAGTGCAATCCGCACCTGAGGGATGCAACACCACAGCAACACACAACTGTAGTTTAAACACACGTCACAGACCACAAACCCACTTTACACGTTAACAAGTGTGCAACAGTCCATCCACACCTCTTGAGCTGGGTGTCTAACCTCATAGCACATACAGCATGCATGCACTGTAGGCGGCTGTGAGATGAAGTTAAAGGGGCACCAAGTGTTTTTTGGGTGGCAGTTTTTGCAGCTGGTGACAAAGAACTCTTACTGGATTTGATCCAAAATTACACGGTGTATGTTTAAGAAAACTCAGCCACCAGGATACAAACTGTGTTTATTTTTTTTTAGACTTCTCTTAAATTTTTGCTTTTGTCTAATGAAATACTGCACAGATTTAAATAAAGACCTTAAAAAACAGAAGCAAAAAACAAAACAAAACTGGGAACCATTAACACGCACATTAAAGACTTTTTCCTTTAAATTATTTGACAATTTAAGTTGCATTTACACACTATAAAATACAAAAATAAATGGATGCAAAACGTATCTTTACCTCAAAGCTTTCACGTTACAGGAATATGTGACAAAAAGTGATCTTAAATGCAGGAAGGAAACTCACTACACCAAGTACCAAATCTCCCTAGGTGGCCATTTGTACGTTCTTGGCTCTACAGTCTTAAGACATTTAGCAGGAAGAAAATTCTTTGATAATCAAACCTGATTAAGCTGCACATGTGAGCCTACCTCGGTCTGGAAATGAGTAACACCAGGCATCAGTGCGAGTCTCTGTTGTTCTTTCTACAAGTTGTTTATGTTTACTCAACAAACATGTTGTCCAGCACAGAAAGCACGCTGCACGTCGGCACACAGGGAGAGATGAAAAGAGCGCCTTGGCTGTCAGCGGCCAAACACGAAACCCTCTCTCACACACACACACACACACACACACACACACACACACACACACACCAGTTTGGCTGAGGTAAATGTTGGGAGAGCCTGAGTGTGTCTGCGTGTGTGGGTGTGTGGTACAAGAGTGAGTGTGTGTGAGTATATAAAATCTGTGAGGTATCAACAGTCAACCATCCATCAAATGAACAAGAACAACAGATCAAACCCAGCCGTGATTTTACTGCTTAGATTATGATGCCATGATGTCATAGGAAACTACAGCTCAGCTACAACAAAGTGTTTTGTTGGAGACAGATCAGAGTGAACGCAGGGACACAGACGGAGAGTTTATTCATTTCCAGGTACTGACAATAAAAGCCCACATATACAGCTGACAGAAACACCACAATAATAGTGATATTGCAGTATAAGGCTAGATATCAAATAATCAATATCGTGATACGATTTCATGTGATGCCATACTGATACTCTGGCACCAGCGTCGCGTTATTGAAGTAGAGGTATTTCCTTTCTTTTCAGCAGACATTTCCTCTTTGAACTGTTTTGCCTTCTGCCAATTTAAAGCCGTCTGACACTGCAATCATGGCACAAGTGGCTCAGAATCTATGGAGTCGCCTGTTTGTGATACCGAGCCCTAATCATCATACAGTGATATACAGACGAGTGACAGGTTAAAAGGAAAAAAGCTGAATAAATGAGTGGAGAAATGAATGCAGATGCTTCCATACAGGTCATGAGGGGGTCACTGACCGGTTTGATGAAAAGGATGTGAATCATATGCTACAGTCTTTCACAGTCACGCAATCAACCCAAGTGAACACCTATGGGAGACCTGTTAAACAGCGTCACTCTCCACCACCATCGTAACACCATCCATCCATTATCTATACCGCTTATCCTCAGAGGGTCGTGGGGGCGCTGGAGCCTATCCCAGCTGACATTGGGCGAGAGGCGGGGTACACCCTGGACTGGTCGCCAGTCAACGACAGGGTCGACACATAGAGACAGACAAACATTCACACTCACACCTACAGGCAATTCAGAATGATCAATTAACCTGCATGTCTTTGAATTGTGGGAGGAAGCCGGAGTACCCGGAGAGAACCCACGCGGACACGGGGAGAACATGCAAACTCCCATCATCACGCCAAATGAGGGAATTTCTTTTGGAAGAAGGATGTTTTATTCCTCCAGCAGAGATCAGAGACTTTAAGAATCTATGACAAGGAGCACTGAAGCTGTTCTGGTGGACTTTGTTGTTCCGTAGTCCGAGTCACATCACAGTTAACTAATACAATATTTTACTGTAACAACACTGTTATTTCTCCAGAGAGTCCATATCAGCCATCAATCAAAACACCAAAACAAAAAATCCTCAGCATATGAACAAAGAAAGGCTAAAATGTTTGATTCAGTCAGTATCATCATGGATGGATGGATGGATGGATGGAAGTCATACAAAACAATATTGTGCATTGTGTTTGATTTACAGAATATCATCAATATTTTTCAAAGTGTTTTTACAGTTTGTGTTCATCATTTTGGAAATACAAACATGAAATGTACATGTATGTGTTTAAAAACTACATCAGTGCGATAAGCTTACATGTTTCTGTTTTGCTAAGTCAGACCTGAGAACGGTGATACCGACTAGCAGGCAATCAACATATGTACCCTTACATACTGTACGTCACACATACACTGATGACTGTTATCATGGGTCGTATGTGGTCAGCCACCACAATTTGACACTGCTATCTCACTCTGTGTCTCTCTCACACAGGCACACACACTTGCACTTTGTTTGAACTAACCTGGCTGTCAGCTACAGCCTGTTTCCTTGCACTCGTCACCATTTCCAGTTTAGCGTTGTTGGGCAGGTTGGCAAACCTCCATGGCAGCGTAAGGTCAACAGCGGTCCTCTGAAACCTGTTAAGAGTTGATGACAGAGGAGAGAAGGGTGAGCATGATGGGACTACAGAGCACCATTAAGTTTGACTAAATATCTCTCCTCTGGAGCTGCCGATATCTCCGGTCATTAGAAATAAGAAAGAAGAAATGTATAGGGTCCCTGAGGGTAAATTAGGTCAATACATTAAAAGTAAATAACACTGCCACGTTGATTTTTGTCTTTTGTTCAAATGAAGGCAACTTTAAAGACTAAATCATGGGTTTTATCTCACGTGTGCAAATTAGATTGGGACAGACAAATGCTGCGTACAATAACAATTTATTTAACTGGTTAATATCAGCAGCCATGTCAAGTCACACATTATTGTTCACTACTGTCGACTTCTCAGACTTTCACACACACAACATACTAAACCCGATTCAGTCCACACATATGGCTGAATTACGTAACGAGGTGTATTTAGATGCAGTCTAGGCTCGGGGGCTTCAACGGCTAAAAACGTTACAGGACAGAAATGAAAAGCTAACAGTTTAGCTTAAATATCAGTACTGTGACAGCTACATTAGCCAACTTATACTCACTTCAAACCGTGATCGTCGGGGTTAAATCCATGCTTTTTGCACACATCCTCCAGCACCTGAAGATGACAAATACAAGCGGAATGTCGCAGATTAAGAGTTGCACCTAATTAGCAAAAAATATTTAATTTCATCCGCACGAAAACAGAAACTGAGCTGTCACGGGCTAACTACTGTTAGCCACACAAGCTAACTCAGAGGAAACTAGTTTGCTGTGGTTTGGAAACAAAGGAACAGGATGAAACAAACCGACCGTGTCAGAAAACATGAAATGTTCTTAAAACACAAGTTACCTGTAATAACGGCGTGTTTGGAGACACTTTAACTGTTTGTCTTCTCCCATTTGGAGTGAGGACCGTCACAGCTGTACCACTGGCTGCCATTGTGTGTCGTGACGTCGCGGTGTTTATTTGAATAAACTTTATTGACTCTCTCGCGGCAGTGTTTAAAGGGTCAATTCACCCAAATTATAAGAAGACATTTTTTTGTTTGTGGTGCTCACAGAACTTAAAGTTACAATTAAAAAAATGAACAAGCCACGAATCCCACTGTTTATATAGCCTAGCTAGAAACTAGGTCCTTCTGTAAAAACTATCCCCATGACAACTGACATATCCTGCAAAATGTTATAGGCCTAAATATTAAATAAAGCCACAAATGTAGATGACGCTCATTTCAAAAGTATGACCGTATCACGTCTTGTATCAATCTAGCTTTTAATATATGACAAACATAAAAATTAGGCTACGTACAGACGATTGACAAATTAAAGAACAAACTTGAATAAATGCGAAAAGAAACATAATGTGGTCCTCACAGAAGACATTTTGACATGTCACAGAGGTGTAAATAATACAATTATTGATGGCTAAATTCCATGCAGGTGTGCCAGTTCCAGGGCTCTATTTGTGCGCATGCTGGCTTACTTACTGGGACATTTAAATGGCATTAAGACATCGTTAACTGATATTAATTACACCTGTCCTTTTCCAAAATGTCTGTTGCTGTGAAAGAGGTCTATGCCTCCATCCACAGGGCACTATAGGGGTCACTGAACAGTTTGATTAACTATTTCTTTCTTTCATTATTTTGTTTAGCAAGAGCAGAGCAGAGTCTCATAATTATGTCTATAAACATCACTGGAATATATATTTATTTCATTTTCGGAAAAGAATCATCTTTGAGTCTGAAACTTTAAAACAAAGGGTTCAATGTTGATTTAACTAATTAATGGATGCTGACATTTTCGAAGTTACATTTGTTAAATCCCTAATAAAGCACACAATGTGTATCATTATTCATTATTCTTGTCCTGACCTTGAGTATATTCTGTTCAAAAACATAACAAAACACAACCAGCATCTAGCCTACCACTCAAAAGGCTTCCTACTTTAACTGCAGTGACCCTCATAAGAGATGAAAATAGATCCTGTCTGTAAACTGGCAACAACACAACTGGCAACAACACATCCCCATATGGACAACGCATCATACAATTCATATAAGC
This sequence comes from Maccullochella peelii, assembly GCA_002120245.1. Lineage (NCBI taxonomy): Eukaryota > Metazoa > Chordata > Actinopteri > Centrarchiformes > Percichthyidae > Maccullochella > Maccullochella peelii. The sequence continues at coordinate 173,785 of LKNJ01001382.1, read as the reverse complement.
CTATACAGTGTGTACACCATGCAGTTTGACAGACGACCTGAATCATGGCCATTTTCTCTCAGCAAGAATCAAATTGGATCAAAGACTGGACAGACGACACGTGGTGCCAACAGATGGAGAGGTGTGAGGTCAGAGCTTCAGAGGACATACAACTGACTGACTGACCACTTCAGCAACATTTAGAGTCAGACTCCACCTGAGAGAGAGAGGTGAATACAGTTCTCAGTTCTGGGGGGAAATTGCCACCGTCTGAATAAACAAACAAACAATCAGTTTCCTTCCTCACTCAGCAGGCTAGAAACTTCAAAACTGCCTGGACGGAGTGAAAGCACATGAAGGCATCTGTGCTGGGAGTTTGTCTGGTTTCGCACAAGATTCTGGCACAAAAGAAAAATCTTTAATTACTGATTAATGAATGGCAAACAGATGCACTTGTTAAAATGAAGATTTCCTATCTTGTAAAACCCCAATACATATCAAAGTCATAAAACAAAAATGTAGTATATTGCAGTATATTGCTGAATGTCAGACTTAAATGTGGATGCTGGATCTGGTTTTAAATACTAATTTTAGAAGTGAACAAAAGTAGCTTTTTACCACATGCCACAGTCATGATGTAAAGCCCTTCAGCGATGTTATCTCCTCTACAAGCTTCCTAAGCACTCCAGAACTAACTCATCTCTATCACATTATTTCCATGAGCAAAACAAAAATGCAGGTTTCCTTTTCGAGCTGCAGAACAAACTTGTTCCTGTTGGACCCCGGCGGCATGGTGCGGCCCTCTGCAGCCTGTCCGGCTTCCCTCGCACACCACATTCAATCAAAAACACTTCAAAGGCAGTGTGGTCATATGATGACACACCATCAAAGGGACAGAGTGAACCGACTGAAGGGGCGTGCCAGGCATACGCGCGCTCTTGGTGTGAGCCCGACGCCCCGCGAGGAGCATCAGCCAACAATAATAACGATTGGCCCGCGGGAGTGAGAAGCACGCGGAACAGGGAGCAGGAAGGGGGTGGGGGGTGGGGGGTGGACTTCAAATAAAATTCCACTTCGTCCGCAGCTCATGAGGACCTGAACCAAGAGCCAACAGGTCGTCAGTGAAACTGGGCTGCACGATTGGATTCAGGGATTTTACGCGCGTAACGACGCTTTTACTGGCTGCTCGCGATTTTAGGACTGAAATGGGGTGGGAATGAACTGCACGTGCATTTGGGGTGAATTTTAAACCAGCTCCCCATCTCTGAAGGCACCATGGAGAACCATAACCTGTGTTCATTCTGCACACCTTCCATGAGCTTCCAAGAGGTCTCCGTGCGTTTTCAAAGAACTTTTCACTTATCTAACGACTCATAGGACATGCTGTGTTTTATTCAGGTCCCTCGCACACACTTGAGATACGTTTTTCAGTAACAACTAGACATGCAGAGCCTTGGTGTGGTGAGAAGCTCGGCCGGTCTGTTCGCGGTGCGCTCCTGCTTGTTTCTGCTCTTCATCCACATGAGCGCACCGGTGGAGGCGAAGAGAGCGCACGGCGGTCGGGCGCAAACTCGGCGGGTGCCGCAGCAGCAGCAGCAGCAGCAGCAGCAGTCTCCGGCGCACAGGGAGCAGGCGGAAGGAGCAGAGAGCTTCCCGTTAGACTTTACAGCCGTGGAAGGTAACATGGACAACTTCATGGTGCAGATAAAGAACTTGGCGCAGTCACTGTACCCGTGCTCTGCGCAGAAGCTGGATCAAGACATGAAGCTGCACTTTTTGAAGAACGTATCTGTGACTTGCAATGATGGGTCACCAGCAGGGTAAGTGAGCGGCCTGAACTGCGTCTTAACTTCGTCACTTATGAACATGTCACTTAAAAGACCTGTCGTCATTTTGTATGGAGGATTTTTGGTTAAAGCCATGGAGGCGCAGAGGCTCAGTTGCGCTCTGATTCACCAAACATCAAATGTGTGTTACTCTGGCTTAGTTTAGTTGCATGCCCGTTCAGTCCCTTGTCCCTGCGGATGTGACCAAAATGGATCACAAGGAGCAGATCGCAGTGCGCGCTGCCGCTGAGCAGAGAGGGAGGATGCGCTCACCCGAGAGAGGCCAACGCTTTTTATCCATGCAGAGATGAGTTTATTCAAGTCAGAGGGACCAAAGTTGTTGGGTCTAATATTTACAATATGAAACTAGACTGATAAAGATAGATTACAACCAATGATAGTTTTTAAAGCTTTTGTCACACCCGGGGTGTGTGTGTGTGTGAGTGTGTGACAAGAATCATGGAAGGTGAATCATTAGATATATCCCTAACGACTTGCATATATGTCCATCAGATGGACTTCTTGGTTATAGACTAAAAAACATACACTAAGGCAAACTCTACTGTAAAACCACTGTAGAGCCACAAGCAGGTGTCCAAGTTAGACTGCAGCTTTGACTGATTTGTGCCTGGATCATCAGTTATAGGCTGCTCATTCTCAGCAGCTACTGTACAACAAGTGAAAAGTAACTACCAGCCATCTTCAGAAGGAGTGACTCAACTGCTGTGCCTCCTGCACATCACTGCAAGATCCCAGTTTTAGTCAAATTTGCACCAAAAAAAAGGTTGTTAAAGGGTTGGATAGGGCATCGTGTTCCCTGGAGTCCCAAGAGTTGTGCCAAAACACTGTGACTGTGTGAATAAGAGGGACCTTTCCATATGCCACCCATGCTGTTAAGCCTCTGTGTGAGAGTGTGTGTGTGTGTGCTGCCAACAGCATGATGAGTTTCCTCTACTGGTGTTTTTTTCTCGAATAACCGTTTAGAGCTCTGAAAGCGTCTAAACAAGCTCCTGCAGAGATTTTTAGCGGTGCGATCAGAGCCAAATCTTTCATGTCAGGATCAAAGGTATAGCATCCCTCCCGTGGAGCTTGTGTTGTGTATGCATGCATCTGTGTGTGTGTGTGTGCATGTGTGACACATTCACAGTGCTTTGTGTTGGTGTTCACACGCAGGTACTACATCAAGGAGTCTAAAGGCAGCAAGAGGTGGCTGCTGTTCTTAGAAGGTGAGGATGAACCTGCAAACTACTACACTACGGTGAAACACAACTCTGTGTAACCTGTTTACAAGTGTGTGTGTGCTGTTCAGGTGGATGGTACTGTTTCAACAGGCAGACCTGTGACAGCAGGTATGAGACGATGAGGAGACTGATGAGCTCCACCAAGTGGCCACAAACCAGAACAGGTAACAAGACACACAGGTCATTTTCTGCATTGTGTGCAGCACGATCAATGCACACTATATCTCCGGCACGCACGCACGCACACACACATACGCGAAAGCTGGTTTGTGAAGCTTTTGCAAAATCTCTGCACAGCCCCACAGAGCTGTTGCTTTCCTCAGTAGTAAAAAAAGGAAAAAGGAAAAACTTCCCGTGAATGAAGGAGATTCATAGAAATGTTTGTGTTTCCTCTTTAGCTGAGTTTGCATTCATCTTTAAAAGTCAGACTCTCTGGTTCTTTCCCTGCAGCCACCGGGGAACTCCTTGTTTGTTTATGACTCTCTCTCTCCACCACCCTCTCTGTGTACACTTCACACTGGTGGCCAGTGCAGCAGCCACAGAGCTCTTCAATGGCTACATGTAATTGCTGACTCAAGCAGGGAAAGTTAATGACTTATTGACCGCAGGGAAAACACACACGCACACACAGTAAACACACACCTCAACATTACATCAAAACACACAGCTATGCGTCAAGGTTTGTGAATTTTAACAAGTAGCGTAAAAGATTTCAACCTCTCTTAGCTTTACTGAAGCTTTTCGACTCTACGATGAGGACATGTGTCCAGAAAGGGAAGTAAATGTTACATCTTTACTTTCTTTGTTTCGCAGGAACAGGAATTCTGTCTCCTCAGCCGGAGGAAAACCCTCACTGGTGGAACGCCAACATGGTGTAAGAACTCGTGTCTCTCCTTCTCTTTATAGTTAATGCACTCATGTGTTTTGCTTCCTCTCCTTTTTCTTGTTTTCCCAACTATAACTCTTTCCACTTATGTCAGTGATTGTATTACGTGCGTACGAGTGCACACAAGTTACAGCTTGGGCTACAATAACTCATGGGAATCGTATTGTTTGAGTCAATAAATTATAAAACATTTTTTTAGACATACTAGTGCTTTATATATCTACAAAAGTGAAATTCTTCTTACAGGTTCATACAGGTGTCAATAATTTAGCACTCTGAAAGGGACTGTTGTTTATAGAATGAGTGCTTTTACTTTTAATACTAAGGTACGACTGCATTTACTGAAGTTATTTGTATCATACACGACTTTGACTTTATTGGTTTATATTTCAATTTCCATCCTGGTATTGCCACTTTTAGGTACATAAAAGACAAAACGAGCACTTTTGCTAACTCTGCTGTTATTGTTTTTGCCATTTATCATCCTTTTATACATAAATAAACCTGACAACACTCTCCGTCCTGGTCTGTTCCAGCAGCTGCTTGTCATTGTTAGATAATGAAAGACACACACTCACTGACATCCTACAACAGCTCTCTGTGTCTTTGAATGCACACTTGTGCCGTTTGTGTTCAGTCTACCATCACACAGCAGCCAGTTCGACTTTTATTTGTACAACTGTCTTATCTGTCAGCTATCAGCGCAGCAGCTCAAATTAAAGCTGCTCCGATTTTCACAGGGGCGTAAATATAGACAGTGTAGGCAGTGCGGTCGCACTGGCGCCCCTTGGGTGGTGGCCTAGAGAGAGTGGGCCCTCCAACAATGTGTTGGTAGAGAATGGGCCCTTGCCAGTTGGAAATACGGCTGTGTTCAAAGGAGAACTCACATTAAATTTGCTATATATGCCCTCGAAAAGGCAAACCCATCTCCGTCATGGTTTAGCCTAAGTAACTCATCTGACTGTACAATCCAACACATTGTTGGTCATATATATATATATATGTGTATATATATATTTATGTATATATATATATATATATATGCAAGCTAGTGTGTGTGTTTCATAACTAGTTACTAGCGTGCACTAGGGCCCATCATAATAGCGTGCACTGGGGCCCGTCGTAACTACCTTACACCACTGGATGTTTAAGTTTGATTCCAAGTTGTCTCTCCTGCAGGTTCATCCCATACTGCTCCAGCGACGTGTGGAGTGGAGCCACACCGAAGACAGATCACAGTAAGACACAATAAATTTGTTTATTTGTTTGTGAGCTTGTAGATCTGGCTGAGGATATATAAAGAAAGATTTACTGACGTACTAGCTATTTAAAGGTAGAGAAAAGGAGTGAGTGAGCAAAAAGATTAGAGGCTGCAGATACAGAGATCTTATGAACCGGGAGCTCATTGTTACGTTCAGTTTTCGGTGCCTTCGCTTTGTGGGAAGCTTTTTCTTTTAGCTCTCATAACATTTTGAACTCCCTCCATAACTTCAACCATGTTTGACTTCCTCAAAAAACCCTCATTATACTGTGTTCACTTTAGACACAAGCTGTGCAGGAGTCTCAGTCTCTGAGTTACAAACCAAACCACATTATTTCATCCCTTATATGTCCTGAATTTCTCCATGAAATCAAGTTCAAAATGCCACAGCTTAAAAAAAAAGAGTATCACTAATTGTCAAGTTGAGTGTGATTTAATGAAATCAGTCAGGTGCCATAATGTTTTTATGCACTAATAACCCTGTAAATTAAGCACATAAAAATGATACTCTTATTTTTTTTAAACTTACCTGTTTAAATATACCCTTTTAAAAATGAATATACCCTTAAAATGAGAAAGAAGGGGTTGTGAGATTGAATTATTTTATGTTGTGTCAGCACACGTGGAGTTTTTAGCTCCCAAGCTGTGAGTTGAATAAACTACCTTTCTCTTACCTTCGGTTTTCAGCAGTTTTGTAATACTGATGTGGAGTGAGTAGTCGGATTGATAAGTGTGTCATGTGGCTCTACGTTAACAAATAAAAAACATGTTTGTTCTCAGGTGATTATGCATTCATGGGCTCTCTGATAATTAAGGAGGTGGTGAACGACCTGCTGACAAAAGGTCTGGACAACGCCAAGGTTCTGCTTCTGGCAGGAAGCAGGTCAGTTCAGCTTATATATGTGTGTGTGTGTGTGTGTGTATGTGTGTTATACCAAAGATAGTTGCTCAGTTGCACCCTCTGATCCAACTCTTCCTGTCACCAGTGCGGGCGGTACAGGTGTCCTGCTGAACGTGGACCACGTCGCAGAGCAGCTGGAGTCACAGGGCCACCGAGGGGTGCAGGTCAGGGGTCTGGCTGACTCCGGATGGTTCCTGGACAACAAACAGTACAAATTCACAGACTGCCTGGATACCATCAGCTGTGCCCCAACTGAAGCCATAAAGAGAGGCATCAGGTAGGACAGGTGGATAGCTAAAAGGACAGATGGGGGACTGAGGAGTGCAGATTTTGTAAAGTGGTGACACTTTGCTGTTGTGCAGGTACTGGGGCGGTTTGGTGCCAGAGAGCTGCAGACAGGCTCATGTGGGAGAGGAGTGGAACTGTTTCTTTGGATATAAAGTCTACCCCATGTTAAAAAGTGAGCGACAAAACACCCAGAGCTTCTCCATGAGGCCGTGTGTGTCATTTAAAGTCTGACCTGCGGTACGTCCTCTCTCCTGCCCAGGCCCGGTGTTCGTGGTGCAGTGGCTGTTTGATGAGGCCCAGCTGACGGTCGACAACATCCACCTGACCGGACAGCCCGTCCACGAGGGCCAGTGGCGGTACATACAGAACCTGGGACAGGAGCTGAGGAGCACGCTACGTGACGTACCGTAAGATGGACAAACACACGCGCACACACACAAAATACTGCCAAGTAAAAACGACTGTTTTGTTGACTGCGTGATTCTGTGTTTTGAATGGCAGGGCGATGTTTGCTCCGGCCTGTCTGTCACATGAACTCATTACTAGAACGTAAGTAAATAAACTTTGGATCTTTGAGATTATTCAAACACTCAGCATGTCAGATGACTGTCAGCACGAATACATAGAGTCACATTTAGTGACATTGTAGTAGACTTCATTAACCTTTGCTCTACATTATGTTACATTCTACATTAACTATTTATACTAAATATAAACAAATCTGTAAGTAGTGCATATGTTCATGTACAGTTTGCTTTCTATATAAATATGCAGTCTTTGTGTATCTTTTTCATAATGATGTCCACAGTTTTCATACATTAAAATTTACAATACACAGTTTGTGGTGATGTAGTACCCCATAAATTTCGGACGCTGTATATGATGTGTGTCACATATAAAGCAAAGTATACGGCTATGTGGTACTCAACTAGCAACTAGCATACTAGCATATATGTATATAAACCATAAAGTCGGGGAGGGCGATATGGATCACGGTATTTAAATAACAGAGGGAAAAGTTTGCTTTCGGCAAATCAAGGTACTTCAACACATTGATAAAAACATCCTGTAAATTCAATATTACCATAAATATGAAGACATTTAAATAAATTGGCCAGACCGATATTGGCTTATTACAGATATATCTGTATATGTTGGCAGATAAATAACTAGAAATTGCCAGAGATGTTTTGAGATACTGACGAGTTTAATGTCCCACTCAAAACAAACATTGGTAACAATTCTTTAAAACAAATTTAATGGATCCTTATCAAAAATGTTTGTGTATGTTATGTGTATTAATATCAGCCAATTTATCATTCTTAGATTTTTGTAACTCGAATATCGACATCGGTCAGTCTCTAAATACAACCCAGAGAAATTAAGGATGTATCTACCACAGTATAAGCCGTATGATAAAATCTCTCACTGTATAACTGAATCCTACAGTATAGTATTACATGTGAATTTAATCCTCATGACAGGGCCAATAATTATGTAAAACAGTACACAAACTACATTTCACATTGTAATAACATAATTCTTATAGATGTTTGGTTGGACAGGTGAAGTTATCTGCTCATCCTGTCTTCTTTGACCCTCCATCACTACATGTCTTCCTGTCCCTGCAGCTACTGGATGGACATTCAGGTGAAAGGCACCTCCCTGCCCAGAGCCCTCCACTGCTGGGACCGCAGCCTCCAAGACAACCACCACATCAACGGCAGCCACAGCAACCACAACCACCCAAAGCACAAGACCCCACCCGTGAGGGGTTGCCCTCTGCATTTGATTGACAGCTGCCCGTGGCCTCACTGTAATCCGTCCTGCCCGACTATTCGTGACCAGCTGACCGGACAGGAGATGAGCGTGATCCAGTTCCTGAAGCACATGGGTTTCGACGTGCAGAAGATGGCCCAGCAGCAGGGGATGGATCCCAGGACGCTACTGGGCATGCTCAACAACGGGAACTGAGTGGCAGCAAAGTTTAGTGTCGTGTCAGTGAGCCGTGCTGCAGAGAAGAAGGTGCTGAACATAAAGAGAAGACGACAGGACCATGAACACAGAACTCGTATGAGAAAACTGTCAGTACGTCCGGACATCTTCTTCCAGCAACAACAAACAAGACACAAAAACTCACAAGTGCCTGTTGAGTTTTGAAGACAAATACTTTCAAACCAGAACGTTTGAGATGTTTAAACACAACATATCGGATCACATGCTCCGTGTTTTAACATATAGACAGATATATACTGTAGATATATGCTATTATTGTGAGGTATACACAAATGACAGCTGGGTGTATACATTGTGTGATATACCGTACATTATGTGTGTGCAGTTGAGACTTTCATGGTGGTAGGCTAAAAGAGTTTTGATGGGAAAGCACTGGATTTAATTGTTTTGTAGGGATTTGGCGCGCTCTTCTGTCGACTCTGAGTATCACATTCAGAAAACAATCTATGGTGCTGCTGTTTCTACCCTCCACCAAATATGCTGCTTTTTCTCATTTTGGAAAAATTATAATTTAATGGATAATATTTACTAATAAAAAAAAAAAGGTACAAATATTATTTTGTTCTTCAGGCTACTTAAAAGTGCTTGCATATTTATTTTTGTACTGAAAATGTCTTTTATATGTCTTATAGTCAGTCATACTTAGCTACTATAACAGTGTCTCCATACGTTTTACTTTTTTATTGGCATGTTTGTGAAAAAAAAACAAGAACCTGTATGCTAATAGTACAAATTATGTCTATGTAGTTTTTCAGGCTGTTGAGTTTGTAACAAATATTTTCTCGTGCTGTAGTCTCACACGCCGATATGATAAAACCATAATTTAATTACAAAAGTATGACAATAAAGTGGTAGTTGTCACCCTAAAAACAACAAACAAAATGAAAAAACAATAAGCCATTTCCAGTATGATCATACTACATACTCACACCCACCACATCCAATGTTTATCTACAACATACATACTGATTGATAATAACTGAAAATAAAAAATTAAAAACAACATTGTAGACTACATCCATTTTTTTTGCACCAGAAACAATAAAAACTATTTGTTCACAGTTGAAATGAAAAGTGCTCAGTTTTAAGATTTTTCGGGTTATACTGTCCGTGTGAGTTCAGGTATTTAATCTATAAACATAATGTATAAAGCAGACAGCTTTGTTTCACCTGATATTTCCATGTTGTTTGTTTCCCCTCTCCCAGCTATTAAAATCCTAGCCAGATTTCTACCAAATGCATAATACATGAATTTGATCATATATACAGTTCCCTGGTTTCATTCCAGTTATATCCCCACTGGTTTAAGATTTCTCCAGAACTCAGTGCTCAGAGAACTGAGGAGGTGTGTCTGCTGGAGACAGAGAAGTTGGGATCTCAACAGCTCGAGTCCTGGAGTAAAAATAAAACAAACATAGGAGGTAAGAGGAGGCCCGGGTATAGAGATTGTTTGAGCTTCAGACAAAGACAGCTGTGAAGCACCAGAGCAGCAAACACCGACCTGACTTGTGAGTCTTCGAGCGGGGGTTCGTTTTTTCTCATGGATTGATTGGAGGCGAGTGATCAGAAACTTCTTATCCTCTCCCTCCTGAGCAGAGAGATGAAGAGAGGAAGGAGAACCACATGCATCAAATTTAGCCTGTTTTATATCCATCTTAAAAATTACACATATATAGAGGAACAGAGCTGTATTTATGTAGGTGATGTCTTACATTTTCTATCTGCTCCTGTAGTAAGCCAATGATCTTCCTTTGCCCATCCACCACCTGACTGTGGAAGTAGATGACTATCCTGATGGAAAGAAGAGACATCAGATCAATACAACCAGCACTGATCTCAATAATAATGCAGTATGATAGTGTGCTGCTACTTGCTTTATGCCAGATCTGCCTTAACACTGGACCTCCCTGCTGCAGCCATGTTTATGTATGTGTGTGTGTGTGTGTGTGTGTGTGTGTGTGTGTGTGTGTGTGTGTGTGTGTACTCACAGGAAGATTCCTGCTCCCACAAACAGGAAGAAAGGGTTTTCCACCAGGTAGGAGTGAGCCTTGGCCAGCAGGGACAAGTTGGGATTATCTGTTTCCAGTTGTTTCACCCAGAGCTTCCCCGCCTGGATCATTGTTTTGAGCCCGCGGAACGGCCCGCACGACTGGGAGGGCGTGATACTGAGGACAGAAGACAGATGTTGAGACTCACAGCACAAAGTCACACGGGAATCTTCGTTTATTCGACCTGTCTCTGAGGTGAATTTGACCACGGCCATGGAAAAAAACTGATTGGTTGACCAATAAAAGTGTCCAATACAATCTAATAACAGGACAGCATTTAGACATAGTTCTTTCAACAGTACCTCTGCTTTACACTACGTTACCAGTTAACTCTCACTTGTCAAACTGATCTGACCATGGGGTAAAATGACTATAAACATGGTATAAGTGTGGTTATGCACTCTGAGGTGTCCTGACACCCAAACATAAGGCCTTGTCCATTATTTTCTCATAGCAGGAAACCTCTTTGTGTATCGTTAATATTTGTGCACATTTACATTGGTAAACTATTTGATAGTTTATTAGTGGGAAAGCAGTGTATGTGTTTATTAGTATTAAAAAAAGGTGTCATGTAAGGTAACTTGTTAAAACTTCAATAAGAAAATAATTATTTTAGATTAGGATGGGATAACAGAACGACTTTTATGACAATTAAACCAGAATGTTTGCGTGTGTGTGTGTGTGAGTGTGTACCTCCACATGGTGTACGTGACACACACAGAGGCACCAAGGAAGGAGGGGAAGCACAGGAGAGTGATGAAGATGGTGGTCATCTGGCTGACTCTGTATGGCTTCCTGGGAGCCTGACAGTTCATCATCACGCTGCTCTGTGGGGAGAACAAACACAGGCTGGGGTCAAAGGTCACTGCTTTCATCACAACTGTCAGAGAAATCGGACACAACTAGGGTTCCACTGAGCTCAAGATGGCGTTGTCAAACTGCTGTTTCCAACGTCACAGATGAACATTCATGCAGACAGCAAAATATCCGACATCATCATATATGAGATTTAACAATTGTTACATAAAATGTTTCTATACTATTTAACAAAGATACACATATTACACAGTGTACACAACACGCACTGCATGGTTACAATACTGACACAATTTACAGACAGAAAAACAGATCCAGGGTCAAAAGGTGACAAAAATCTGAAGCTGTCTAATAGTAAATAGTAAAATAAATTGTTTAAAAAAAAATTAACTATCCAAATGTATTTTTTTCTTTTGAAAGTACCTTTTTAATGTAAAAGAGAAGCAAGAGTTTGAGAATCTGCACAGCAGGCAGAAGAGGAGTGAAGAGAACACCCAACCTGAAAAACACAAAGTTCATTGTCATGCCCCAGAAACAATTCGACTTTACTCAACATAACCACGTGTACATGTTAACACTAAGTTTTGTACCAGGCCAACGTCTGTCCATAGATGAGTTCAAGGACGTTCTTGGCGATATCAAACACTGGTTTCCTCCTCCTCTTCAGGACCCGCTCAGAAAACAACCTGCAGGCAACAAGAGGAGAAATGAGATGATGATGATGATGATGATGATGATGATGAGGATGATGAAATGAAGTGAGGTTATAGGCTCACATGTTTTAAGTGACAATTAATTTTAAAACTTGGGTGCAACTTTTTTCTGTCACTTTGAACAACAAGGGAGAAAGAAAGACAGGTGGCCTTTTCTAATGACCAACCTCCAAAGCAACTCTCCAAACAAGGTATCCAGTAGAGTGAAGATGAAGTCCATGATTAGGAAACGATAAAGCTCCTGGCCAACAAAACTCTCCCAGCACTGGAGACAATATTTTTGAAACAGAGCACGGAGTCAGCAATTAAACAAAAACCCCACTGAGCAACATAAACTCAAATGATCAAGATAATTAACATTCCTCAAAACAGCTGTGAGGAAAAAGGTGTCTGCTCTGGTACTATGAAAGTGAAAACGATGTCTCATTCTTTATGTTACCTTCAATCCAATACTGACTGGGTCAGCAGTCACCCGACCCAGCCAGTGGTAGCACAGGACTCCAAGAACGCTTACTTTCAACACCAAGTTTCTAGAAACACATACAACAAACAACATGTTTTTTGTTGAGTTTACTTAAACTCTGACATCTGTGAACTTGCAACATTCAGCTCCTCTGCTCGTACCTGCTGATCGCGACATATGTGCATACAGAAGGTGAGTCATAGTCCTCCATCCAGGCTGCGAGGTTGAACAGGCCGGGCAGCAGCAGGTTGATGAGGGACACCACCACGGGGAGAGCCAGCAGGCTGGCCTCGTTCAACAAGCTGTCCTGTGTGGCAGTACGAGAACTTTGCTGGAGGTTCTGTTGGGGAGAGAGAGCGAGAGAGCCAAAGGCAGATAAGTTGGAGAAAGGTTGTAACTAGATGATGTGCTCTTTAATGTTACTGCTGGTTGTTCTGTCATTTTCCAGCTGTCGGAAATTACTTCTTAAACCGTACTTATTTGTCACAGATTTTGGTTATTCTGCTCCTTTTAACAACTCATATTTTAAGTCCTACATATAGGGGCTTTAAAATCAAGACAGCAAAAACAGCAAGTGATGTTTAGATGGTACTGTTTTATATAAAGTCATGCAGCCAATCAGAAGTTTGCTTGATATACAGAAGTATTATTGGTTTGCTTGGATCTGACAGAAAGGATGGTGTCAGCAGGGCCATCCTGTATGTATGAATGGCTGCTTTGAGAAACATAAAGATCAAACACTGTATAACAAAGGACAACAAATACAGTCTGAAGTCTGAATTCCACCAACACAAATTTTAAACGTTGACTGGTAAATGTTGACTTTGGACCCTGAAACCACCCCACCTCACCTCGTGCATGTGACCAGAGAAGTAGTAAATACCAAGCACACACGCAGTGGTGCTTCCTATGCAGATAGCCCATGCCAAGCCTTGAACGGTCAGTCGCCACAGCTTCTGGCACACAGTGTTCTTGACATTCTTATGATTCACCTCCGCTAGCAGCTCCTGGAGAGGGTGGAGGGTGGAGGGAGGAGGGAGGAGGGAGAGGGAGAGGGAGAGGGAGAGGGAGAGAGAGAGAGAGAGAGAGAGAGAGAGAGAGAGAGAGAGAGAGAGAGAGAGAGAGAGGAAAACAGAGGGATAAAGAAGGAAAACAGTGTATTAGATCATCACATTCATGTCTGCCAACTATGTGACAGAAGGAGACAAAGAGAAGGAGGATGTGGTTTTGGTGTGTGCGTGTTTACATGTACCTTGAGCTGGGTGCTGATATTCTCAGACATGAGTTTGACAGAGCTTTTCTTAATGACCTTGAAGTCCCAGGAGGAGAGGACCTTTATGGCCAAGATACCTTGAGATTTGTCAATTCGGAAGCTCTGACCAAACGACTTTGACATGCTGTTGGGAAATTGCACATTAACACAGATATAATTATACTTAAAATCAGTTATGTTGGTATAGTTTGTGTTTAGATGTTCATTTGTATCTTCTTTAAAAAAAACAAAAAAAAAACACTTTGTACCTGTACACGAGGATGATACATGTGATGAAGAAAGCCATTCCTATGGTGAAGAAGTATGCAAGCGGCATGTTGTAAGAGTGGTGCTTCGACACACAGTCCAGCCTGGTTCCATTGGACATAGAGACACTCTGACCTTCAACATCTTCCCTGCAGCTCTTACGCAATGTGTAGTTACTGTAGTATCCATAGTACATCACTGTGTCTGAGAAAGAGCCCTGAGACAAAAGGAGATAGAGAGAGACAGTCATTTCTGCTACAACTTACATTTGCTTCACAACTAACTTTATTATATTTGGTTTGGGTCAAAACCTACAAAGAGAATATGATTATTTACCTTGCTAGCATATTTTTAGACTTAAAGATCCCCTCCAGACATGTTTGAAGACATTTAAAAAATACTCTGCTTTGAATCATTTATTTGTGTCTGGAATGTTTTTTTCCACAAAGTTAACTGGTTAAAAATTCTTACAAAAAGACATCTACCTCTTCTCCCGCATTGAAAAATCCAGAATCTGCGAATATGCGAATATTTTTATTATTTGTAAGATATCTCCTACTTCACTGAAAAGTCCATTCTCAGTGTACGCGCGCTGGAGGCTTCAAGTTTCCACATCACATTTGTGTAAGTTGCATATTGAACCATGATTGGTTTCCAAACTAGTTGTGATGTCACAAAATCATGCTCGTATGTACACATGTTAAACTGAGATTTAAGGTGAGAAACTTTTCCCCTTCAGCAGATGAATGTGAAAGCAGCCTTCTAGTGTCAAAACATTCTGCACAGTGCTGCTTAAATATCTGAGTGAAGTACCAATAAGCAAAACAATTTCTTAATGGTGGGGGACTTTAATTCCAGCTGTTTAAAGATGGTTTTGTTATTGGGAACTGATCACACAGCTTTAAAGCTTCTGAACACACATCATGGATGTGGTGAGCATTTCCTACAAACTCATAGCGTGTGAGAGGTGTTGCAATAACATGTCACTACATCACACAACTTACCGCTCCGGTGAGGAGCTCCAGTCCACAGAAGGAGCGCTCACTCACAGGAGGCACTGTAGGGTGCACTGCCTGTGGCAGCACCAAGAACGCTCCCGTCACCAGGAACAGGAAGAGGTTGAAGAAGAGAAGGGTCTTGAGGAACAGAAAGTATGAGAGGACTCCAGTGCCGAAACGCCCACTCAATCTCTTGAGCGCCACTTGCCACAGCTGGAGGGAGTGCAGGAAGGACAGCCAGCTGTACCAACTATGTCTCGCAGCCTGGGAGGAAAAAGTGTGAGAAATATTACATTATGTATTTAAGAAAAAAGAAATAGTAACACAAAAAGGTATCCATGCTCTACTAAAAATGACCCACAATGCAGCAGTGCAATTCCAGGCAAAGTGTACACAAGTACTTGTCATTATCTGTGACCTCACACTCTCACAGCTGTAAATGCTTGGGCAGTAGAGCGATGACACTGCCTTGATAACAACACATACAAGAAATACCTGCTGACACCCAATCACAGCCTGAGAAAAATGTGTTCTACTGTCTTTTTGTGTGCGTTTCTGTGTCCCATTTATCATTTGAGAGAATTTATATTAATTTACATGTCTTTAACCTAACAGCACATTTCATCAAAGATGTCTTAAAACAGAAACAATCATGAGGTCATTATGTCTAGACAGATGACGTGATGATTGCATAGAAAATTGGGAATACAAACCGAAACTGTCACAATGTTCCCACTGTGTACAAAGGGCGGAGCATCTTTGATGCTATACTTGCAGATTGTAAGCAACATCCCTACACCCACGCTTCTCTACACCTAAACTAGATTTCATTTGCTTTAGTGCTAGTTAGAAAGCACTGATTTTAATACTGTCTAATCCCTGCTCATCAGCTCGACCAAATCAAATTTACCTATCATTCATTTCATGAGTTGCAGTTGTGTTTTCCATGATATCACACCTCAGTGACACGGATACGGAAAACCCAGGTAAAAGTCAGCATTGTAGTACTTCTTATATCTTTGACAATCAAAAAGGAAAGCAGACAATCTACTGGGTGTTATTTATGTGAAGTGCACAAAAAGGGACTGTGACTCAATACCAAGATAACCTGCTTAATATATTTAGTAGTGTGCTTTCAACCTCTCAAAACTTTCAATAAAAACTTTCCATCTTAACTTTATAGCCAACATGGACAAGAAGTCTTTAAAGTGCCCAGAAAAGTGTAAATCTACAATTCAATGGCAACTGGGCTCCATCTGCTGAAAATTGTATGATACAATCAAAAAGCTCCAAAACAGCTACTAAATTGACCTTGTGGTAAGAATGTGTGTATATTGTCTGCCTGGTTTATAAAGGGGCAACTACAAATACAAACTGGTACAGTTAAACAGGTACAGATAGAAGGAAAAATAAAATAATACAGAAAGTTACACTTACAATGATAATGTAATATTTGAGTTCACTGCAACAGGGGATCTTACTGCCAGAAAGTGTGCGTCTCTCTTTTTGTAATGCTAACCGCCTGTAGACAGAGAGACAAAGAAAGAAATTCAGACGGATACATAAAAACAAAACAAAACACAGTGAAACTAAATTAGAATAATGAGAACAAAGACCACATCTACCTGAGGTCACTCTTCTCAGCCACACTGAGAGGCATCGCTCTGAGCATCCTGATTCTGTCGCTCACTGACAGGTTCTGCAGGTTGTTCACTAAACGTTCCTTCTTATTCACTGTAACACACACACACACACACACACACACACACACACACACACACACACACGGGCAGCATTATAAACTTGTCAAACACAGATGAGTTATTATCCTAGCGTCTTATCAGTGAACGCCATTCTCCTCACCCACTGCGTCCGTACTGTCTACCTCCACACCGTAGCCTCGTATGCTCGGTCTGGCAGAGTGAGAGAAGTCTCGGATGGAGGGTCTGCTCTGCTTGCGTCTCCGAAGCTGCATGGTCCTGTTGTAGTACTGAGAGATGATGGCTCCCCTGCTGCGACCTGACAGAGAGGAAAGAGTATCAGATTGTTCAGAGACGGGATCTGCAGCTTTTACTGCCTCAAAGGCGCTCCGCCAACACTGAATTCTCCAACTTTCTCAAACTCAGGATTTGCCATCTCTATTGCTTTTTTCTTTCCAGTTTTCTCCAGACTCAAACCAGGGATGTGGCATTTCACGTGTCTTACCCCTAAGCAACGGGGGTGCCCTGAATCTAATTAATTGTTCTTTGGCAGAAGGTTTGTCAGTCCAAACTTCAAATAGGTCCATAAATGTTTGAAATACCCTCTAAAAACAAGAAAACAACAGGGATATTGTAATCTACTGCACCATATAAAAGAATCAATGCCAGATGCACAGTAAAGCAGTAAAGCTGCAAGTTAAAACAGTAAAACCTTTACCATGCCATGTAGATCTAAATGACTTAATGTGGCTGTTTGTAGAGGGGAAGTGAGATAAACAGTTATCTCCCGCTTACGTTTCCCATGTTGAAAGTCAAACCAGCAGATGATGTTATATCATGTGGAAATCACCTATCCAGCCATCTTCACCAACAAGCTGAAGCACCTGACCTGCCGCAGATGCTGACAGGAAGATGACAGACTGCTGCTTCCCCATGAAACTCTGCTCAACTGAAACGGTCACCATGTGCAGCATGAAACCAGTACAGCCAGGTTACGTGTTCAGGTTCCACTGAACCAACCCGGGCAAACACAGTACCTTACTTTGTTGGTTAAGTATGGTACTATAAGGCACTTTCAACAAGAGCAACTATCAAAGCACATACAGTGTTTCCCATGTGGTGAAACTTTATGACCCCGAAATATACATTTTTTCAGGAACTATGGTTCTCAGCAAGTTCTCATTTTTCACTGGGCTTTGCATGGATTTCAACAGACCAAGGGGCATAAAAGTTTTCTCAACCCTGAGAGGAGCTTGAGATCTCTAAGTGAAGTTAAAATATTACAATAACAAAACTATTCACTAAGTATAGCACCAGTCTACATGGTCGCCAAATCTCACTCTATACTACACTATACCACCACTCTATCTCCACTAATTATTTCTCTGTAAGTAATGTCCTCTCTGCATTAGTATTTTAGCTGGCCTTCTGCAGGACTCACCGATGGTGCGACTGGGCATGGAGGACAGGACCTTCAAGGTGGCAGAGGACCAACGTTCACCTATGAAGGAGTCTGTCTGTCTTTCATTGTCCTCCCATTCTACATTCCTGGTTTCTTCAACCTCATGTCCAGGGCTGGAGAGGTAGGCCACATGGTCTGTGGAATTAGAAGAATATGAAAAAATAAAAAACACATGATCAATATTGCTGCTGCTGGACATTTTTAACCTCAGTATCTATAATGTGGAGGATTTTGTGGATAGACACAAGAAGTTTTGTTAGTGATCAGTGATGTTAGTGATATGGACACCAAAAAGATTACAGAGAGACATTCACGGTTCATTTTACTTGGCTAGAAGAGTTAAATGAGTGTAGTATATTATTATTCTGTAGCTTTTGAGACCAGAAAATGACATTTAAACCATATTACAATATTACTACAACCCAAACCCCATATATTTACTCTGGGATATTAATATTATATTCACATAATACCTAGCTTTAGTACAAGTTCAGCTCTCCGCATGCAGACATGCATCTATGCCAAACACAAGAGTACCTTCATCCTCCTCATCCATTTCTCTCTGCAGCTGCTGCAGCTCAAAGGTGTCAGACACTGCTTCATTCTGACTCTGCTCTGCTATCAGCTGGCTGAACGAGTCATGGACACCTTCCTCATCTACCGGGCTCCTGGCACAGGGACATATGGACATAAGAACAGATACAAAGGCAGAAATACAGGCTCAGCAACACAGGTTAGATTCAAAGACACAACACAGACCAAGAGTGCTCTAAGGACTGTGACCTTCTGACTCAGTCACCAGTAGTCTCATGGGGGGAAACTGCAAACAAACGTTCCGTTCACTTGTGAGCAGTAAAGCAGCCCAGATTGCCTTCTGTGCAATCCTCTTCCTGTGCTATCTAGATGTACTGTAAGTCAAAGCCACCTGGACTGACTGATTTTTGTCTTAAAGTAAGAGGGAAAAAAACTCAAGAAAATACAGCAAGTCCAGTTCCCTTTGACTTAGCACTTTTACACATATAGCACAAGAGCCAATCGGGCCTGTACTGTTTACAAATGGAAACATTCACTCACACAGAGATAGACTGTATGCAAACACACACACATATTCAAACATGCTTTAAACCAAACAAATATGAGTCTTTTTTATGAAGACAATGAAGTGGAGGTTAGTGGTTGAAACATGGTTTAAAAAAACATAAATGAAAGCCCTGGCTGGGACACTGTGCGTAATGATCTGCCGGGACATCAAAGAGCACAGCTAATCCTGTCACCTTGGTTCCTTACCACCCCCTACTGCTAGGTAAGCGGGAACAACAAAGCAAACAGTAAAAACCTAAGGAAGAAAACAGGAGTAACGTGAAGAGATAGAGAGGAGTACTGTAAAACTTACTCCAGACCAGCTTCCACGAGAGGGTGCATCAGGTCAAAGTTAGTGTTCCGAGCCATTCTTCTTGTCCTCCGACAGTCTCAATCTGTCCGGCCGTCGGCCTCTGTCGACCAATCACAGAGGGCTCACACCCTCACCTGCTCAGACCTGCACTCCACTCCCACCATGGTGTCGACTCTTCTACCTGAGAGGGGAGGGGAAAAGGAGAGGGAGGCGGGACAGTGGGAAGTGAGTGTGTTAGAAGTGAGGGAAAAATGCCAGCAGACTTCCTTGGAATTTGAACATTCTTGTCATGTTACTGCTCGTCCTGCGCACACTTTTAACTGCACAGTGAGGAAACAAACCTGAGGACTGTATAGTATACATGTACATTTCCAGTCTCAGGTTCCATTTACACTTTGCATTAAAATGTGATCTGTATCTGGATAAAGATAAAAGTGTATGCTGTCAACATTCACCGCCTTTTATGATCAGTGTGAGGGATTACGTCATTTTGTCCAGACTTGTGAGAGCTCCATTGTGGCGCTGCTTGTGATAAGGGCTGTGGTCAGAGTCAGACGGCGCAATGTCACCAATGAAATGAATATTCATGGCTGGAGACAGAATGATGCATTGTCAGTGTTCACAGTCAGAGTCATATGGGAGGCTTGGAGGAAGCATGCTGGTTGCTTCCTGTGTGTTTATGTGCATTTTAAAAGGCCCTCACATCAGTCCAGAAATCTGTCCTCAGTTATGTGCAACAACTGCATTTAAACTTTCATCAAAGACCCAGAGAGGACACGTCCGGTTGTTTTAAAACATGATCACAAAAGGTCATAAAATAAAAACATAAGTGAAGTGTTTGGGAGTCAGGAGAATTGAATCCAGATATTCATTAGTGACTTATAAAACCTCTTTAGCAGATTCATGCCTTGACAAAGCAGAGCAAAGACTGTGGATGATAATGATTGCTCTTTGGACATCGTAGTTGGCCATAAAAAAACAAACTGCTGATCTGAAAATATATCCGTATACCTCGCACTTAGGAGATGCTGCACAGTAAAGAGGATATAATATGACATTAAACAGATGGATTACTTTTTAAAACTTCACTTGAAGGGTGAGCAATTGACTAAATATACCTTGAGACGACAGATTTTTCAACCATCAAAAATTTTGCCATACTGTTTGTACCGTGGTGGCTTTCTCTTTAATATCTTTGGGTTCATGTTGGCTGTTGTGAGCAATGATACAAATCAACGAGCAGGACTTTGTATGAACATAATGGATTTTTGCATTAATATGCCAAAATAATTCCAGGTATTTAAATCACTGGATTAGCCAAAAACAGCCATTTCATTGTGATAATCTTTGCCACCATGATAGAATATTTTATCCATATTGCCCATGCAGCTTGAAACAAGGGTGGACAATATAGAAAAATGATTTGTGCCTAAATTATTACAACACTATCTCAGTAAAATCACATTATAGAAAGTGAAACACTGCTGACTCAAATCAAAAAACTCAACATGTCAACTATTTGAATCTAATGTATGAGATTTTTATCATGATCAATTATTTGGGGAGACAATAAATGATTGAATTATGACCCAGCACGCTATTTGAAAGGATGCTAGCTTAGCCAACTTTATCTCAGTTTCTGGATGTCAATGGGATCGGGTAACAGCTTTTTGCTTTTCAAAACACAAATTTCTCCAAAGATGAACATCTGCTCCAACAACACAACATGTTGCAATTTCTGTATCTATAAAAGTTCACTGTAAGAATAGTTCAGATTACATAAAATGTCAGATCTACTTTCTGTTTACATGCACCCACAACGGAAACAGTAGTTGCAAATAGTGATACGCCACTTAGGATGTTGTATGTTCTTGTGAAAACATCTGAGGGAGTATTTCCCCTGCATATATACATACACCTAGCGGAGAGTTGCAAGAGTTAGTCTCATTCATGGGTAAGTCAGAGCAACAGCAGAATTCCCCTTAAACTGAACAATTGCTTCACTTCTACCAAGATTGGAAGTTCAGTTCCCAGTAGGAGCCTCCTCCAATAACATACACTGAGTGGGCACTCATACTGCAAAGAGCATCCGCCACATCATAGGTACAAAGTGCGTGGGTGTGTCCGTTTAATGTGAGTGCCCTGTGTAAAGTGTGAGTATTTTAGGTGCAACAGAGAGCTGGACTGTTGCTAAGGGTGGAGGTCTTTATGATTGACTATGACATCAGCTGCATGCATGAAGCAGGGCGCAGCTCTGAATATAAGGCAACACACTGACTAAATGACTGAACGGCTCAAAAATGTCCCTCTGCCACCATCAACCTTAATCCTTCTTTTGAGCTCATTCTTTTCAGGCCCCGTTCTACTACACACATCTGCTCTTCTCTCTAAAACATACTTTTCTCATTACCTGAGGTTTCCAGGATCACATTACACTTTCATTAATGGTCCGTTTTCTTACTCCATACATATATATTTTTAATATTACCTCTATTTATGTGATTTAAGTTCTGTCAGTTTCCCACTTCTGCAGGGCACAGCAACAAACAGTGGTTTTTCGCACCACTGCATAGCTGGGGTGGCTGGTCATTCTCCAACAATGTGCGTTTAGCCTTAGTGTAGTGACTCTTTGTGTCTTAGTTTAACATGTGTATATAATGTGCCTACGAATACTGAAGCACTCCTCTGAGACTGTACAGGCAGGATATTGTGGGGGGTGGGACAAACACACAACGCTGCCTGACAGGGGATCAGAGTTGAGCTGCACTACTGCCAAACAAAATACGCTGGGAAAACAAATTAGGGGAAAACAGATTGGTTCAATGTGAGTTTAAGTTGGGTTACAAGTTAGAGAACATTGTTCCTTCAAAAAAGGAAATAAGTTGAATGAAACAAACCAGGACAAAAAACACACTAGAGCTGCAAGATGTGCAGAAGAGCAGTATAATCTAGATAAAAGGAAGGTGTCCCTATCTCCAGAAATGAAAATACTGCCTAACATCACATAAATGGGTAGACTTTTTCCAGTGGATAAAACAGAAAGCAGTTATCAGCAGATTTGAGGGTGAGGCATAGGGGTGTAGAGGAATCTGTCCACTCTGACAGCTTTCAACACCTGCATGACAAATGACAATCAGTTCTTGGTGTGCTGAGAAAAAAACAACAACAATAGAGGAAGCAGACACAGCTACAGCAAACATGGCAGCAGAGATATTTTTACTTCAATACCCTGATGTTATCTTAGGCATGACAGTCTCCTCAGGAGAGAAAATGGTTACAGAGAGAAAATGGAGATGATTAAAAAGGAGCAGACATGCAATTCTGTGTTTTAGTACAAAGGAGAGAAAAAAAAGCTCAAAATCGTTTATGGAGCAAGGCAGATGTTAAAAAAGAAAAGCTGAGGAGGCAGAGAATAGCAGCGGGCTACTCACAGGGGAGATGAAGGCAGACAAAAGAGAAAATGTGCATGCAATTAACACGACTCTGCTGTCTCTAACACAGTCAGGAATGCATGTACATACACAGTTACAGTGGTATTGCACTCTGAGGCCCATAACACTGCATGCCTCTCCGCCTTCATTCAGAAAAAAAGGACACAAAATTATAGGTTTAGTGTGGGCTACATGGCAGAAAGTGGACACCCCGTGCTAAAACACAGATGTGGTGGGGGGGAAAAAATATAAAATGTAAAAACTAACATTTCTTCATATTCCTAAAGTTCTTGACATGAGAAAGCCCAAGAAAAGGAGCTCTAGTTAAGATAACAAACGACCCTGCCGTTGCACGACAAAAGCTCATTCACCCGAGATTGTAAATCTACTTCTGCAGGCTTTTCTGCTGAACAAGCTCACATCACCACCAGGGCGACACGGGAAAAAGCCAAACAGTTTGTTCCTTTTAAAAACACTGACTTCTCTCGTGTTGTTGTCGGTTGTAGCTTACACGTTAACTAGGTGTAACTTTAGTTGCGACCAACGGCCGGCTGCGAGCTTGTCAACCTGTCAACGAGCTTCATTAAGTTGACAACATTTTTTTTTTTTTACCTTCGAGGTGACAACAAACCTGCGGATTTCCAGATGAAGAGGCAGCTAAATGAAGCGAAACAACAGCTTAAAACTTCGGCTACACTGCCAAAATAGTTTCACTCACCCGTACGGTAACTTGACAAGTCCGTTGATTTTGTCAGTCAACATAGCCTGCACGCTCGACCAGACAGCGGAGGACAAACCATTTTCTTGGATGGATGTTAAGTTTCTAATTTATAAACACGACACAATAAAAACCGAGGGCTAAACCTTCCAGTAACGTTAGAAGTCCACAGTTGTTGTGTTAAAGTCTGCCTTGCTTTCCAATACATCCATGAACTGACCTTATTCACCGGCAGGACTCTCTAGTGATAACGAGGTAACGTAAATTTCACCCCCTCAGAGTTGCGACTCTTGGTTCAGTCCTGTTCAGGCTTCAAATCCATCTGACGGTGTTTGTCTGCTTAAACAATACAACAACACATAAAGACAGTCTAAATATAGACTAATTCATCGAGACTGGTTTTGTTAATTAACATATAAATAGTTACGTGACATACAAATGGTGAACAACAACTTAACTGGAAGTAGAGTAAGACATTGCATAACAAATCTGATGACGATAGATAGCGAAGCCTAAAAAGGTAATACAAACAGAACTACATGTGACTTCAAAGGTACTGTATGGATATAGAGTGTCCTGGCCCTTCCTCTTGACTCACCTGCACATACCTGGCCACACCTGGGCTAACTCTAAAAACCGCTGAGCCTGTGTGAGGGTGTCTGCAAAGTGACCTGCCTCATCTTACAAATTCATTTTACTTCACTGCCAAGTAAAGGACCATAACTAAATAGGTTATGTGTGTGACATTTTGCTCGCAGGCCTTAGGCCTTTTTTCACAGAAGACATTTTGACATGTCACAGTAGGAAAATCACAGGCGTACATAATAAAATCAATGATGGCCGAATTCCATTTAGCTGCTTCAGTTTAGGGTCCTGGTATTGTGCATGCTGGGACACACTGGAATAGAACAGAGCCATCGTTAATGTTATTACTGTAGTAACACCTGTGCTTTTCATGTGAAAGAGGGCTGATACCCATCCATAACTCATCTGTTATGTACATGTTCACATTCATGTTTCACTTACGAAGGGACATTATTTTTTACGTTTGAAGTAAAACCTGATGTGTCCATATGTTCTGGGTAGTGACAGTGTAAGCAGTTGGTCTAAACCAAACACAGAAAGTGAAGAAAGTAGAGTTTAAAGTCTCTACTCTCTAACTGAAACTTAGTATGTCGAAACAGCAAATAAGAAATGACACCCATTCTCATGTTTCTTTGTAAATGGTACTGGCTGGAAGCCTCAAATGTCTTTGTGGTGTAGCAAGTGGGTGGAAAGAGCCTTTATGCTGCATAACATCTCATACATTAGACTCAAACGTCAGTTTCCAAATGATAGAAACACTGCCCAGTGTTACTTGTGTGAAGTCTTCTCTAGTATTGAGAAATACATGATAGTTTACATGGATTCAGTGGAAAAGGCAGATGATGATTACTTACCTGATTATATGACTTAGTTTAAAAGGAAATTGTCTTTTGTCTATGACCTTGCTTTACACACTTTAAACTGATACTTCCTAATAGTGGCAAATTATATTCAATATTCAAATTTGTGTTTCTTTAGTGCCGTTCTTTAGTGGATTTCACAGACAAGGTCATGTTGTCATGATCAGATGGCATGATAAATTATTAAACAGTACAACAGTAAAAATTAAATTGTGAATCTAAACACATCAAACAACACTAAAAAGCTCCACTGTCTTTGTTACTATCATCATCTACAGCCTTAATAAAAACTTCAACCATACTCTAATCATGGCCTTTAACATTTTCTCACTTGTTTTCAGCCCAGTGCGTATGTGTGGGCATTTCTTGTTGTGTTGTGAAATGATCTGAGATATTTCAGTCACCAATGCAACGCCTGTTTCTGCATCCTGTCATGTGATTTCCTGTGAGCTGTCAAATTCATCTACCGTCACCGCCAGTCTATATGTGGACAGTTTGTACATCTGCTCCACCTGCCAGAAAGTGAGCCGTCAGGGGTCTTCACTGGAGTACGGTGTTGATGTGAGGTGCAAAGGAGGATATTTTGATGCAGATTGTAACTTTTTTCGAACTTTAAGTTGCAGCTTTGGTGAAGATGTTCGTTGACTTTTATATGAAGCGAGAAGATTGGTGTTTGAACATTTGTTATTAAAGAGGAAGTGCAGGGAGAAAAAATGGAGGAGCACAAAACTGTCAGCTTTCTGAGACTCCTGTCAGGTAACGAAAAAATAATACAAATGTGGCCGTGTTTTTGCCATCTATATGTGTGTGAGAGAGAGAAACGACATCTTGCTTGTTCAACACTGTGTTTGTACAAGTATGTGAGTGATACACTTACAGTGCATAATATATACTGTACATTTGCATACAGTTCACTACCAAATGAAATAAGGAGCCATGATTACTTTTACGTTTTTATTAATAGGATAGGTTTCTGGTTTATGTCTAACACAGGCCCAGTATCACACATCCAAAACTACATATGCAAACCATCTGACATACTGTAGAATAGATATTTCTCTACTTTTGGAGGAGACCAGATGGATAACATGTAACCTCCACACAGAAAAGGCTGGTAGCAGAAATCAAATGTATGATTTTAATGCTTTAAAACAGCAGTGCTAAATGCTAACATGTTAGCCCTTCTCACAAATACAAATATTTCATGAAGGGTTCAATTTTAGTATTTTATTTTTGCTCAGACATCTTTTTTGACACATTAAGATGTTAATTAATATAAATACTTTTATTCAGATGTATCCAACCAACACTGACTTACAAGACACTGCTGACACTGCATACAGAGGCAAGACAAACAAACAAAAAGGAAAGCAAGCAAACATATGTCTTTCTCACCACAGATGAGAGCACTCATTCCTACCTGTCGTCGGACTCCTGCGAATACTATCAGACAGAGATATTTGATCAGCTGCCCAGCATCCAGGCCATCCGCCCCGAGCAGAACAGACAGGGTTTTCAGGAACCCAGCCAGGCTTATCAGGGTGGCCTAGAGCCGGGGTGGAATATCAGCCATGGCCACCTGTCCAGAGGACCCAAAGACAAGACATCCAAACAGCCACTCAGGGACCTGGTCGTGTGTATTCAGGGGAAGAGAGACGCCAGGTGGGAGAGCCTGTTGCTGTACACGCTCCTCAAATCTGCTTCTTCTCACTTTGACATTTTGGTGGAAAAGGTTCATGTTGTCGTTTACGCTAGCACAATATGTAGCATGCTGGAGTTTTTAAATTGAATTACCACCATATTAATTTTTTTATACCTTTATCCCAGTTGTTCCCAACCTTTTTTGGGTTGTAACCCATAAAATTAAGCTTTTGCAGCACTGTGTTTACTTTCATAATGTCTGAGTGGCGGCCAGTTCAACCAAAGAGTGATGCTCCCCTCTCAGATAGTGGTGTATTTGATACTTTTTAGGGGCCTGAAGATGTGAAATTATCCAGTAATTCAAATGCAAAAAGTAAAGCTTAGAAAAAAATAAATATATTTTTGTGTGGCACAAATGTGTTTCTTCTGCTTTCCTATCTCCTTAATCATGTCATGATCCCTCAAATGTGTCTTGTGATCCCTTTGGGTGGGGGGTTCCCACTTCCAGGTTTGGAACCACTGCCTGAGAAAACCCTTAGAAGAGAGTCTTGCTGCTCAGTCTGTGTTTCTTTCAAAAGAATATTTGCTGTTTGTTGAAATCATTTTAACTTTCATCATTTTAAAACATTCTTCCTCAAGCAGTTGAGTTAAAGAAGTAATCCACCAATTTAGTATTGCACTTTCATAAAGTGGGGGGACTTGAGAGAGACAGAGTTTTTAAAAAGAGTGGTCAGAGTGCCCCTTTAATCTTGGAAGTGTTTGTTTGCCTCCCTTTACAAAAACTTAATGTTCAGCTTTGAAGTAAGGAGATGAAGAGTGTGCTGCCTCGCCTTTACGTTATGATTTCTGATCAATTATTGTGTAAATGGTATTTCCATGCTTAGGTTGAGGCTCCGACATGTTAAGATAAAAAGGCATTTATGAAATATCCTATTTATGCCGCTGATTAGGGACAGGAGGAAGATGCAAATCAGCAATATCGGTTTTTGGGAGTCCTGGAGACGGAGCCAGAGCATCAACAGGAAGAGGGTTTGGGAACAGATGGGAGGAGCTCTAGCAGGCCTGTTACCATGGAAGCAGACTCTCCACGCCATTGAAGGTAAGAAAGGCCTGTACACTTTAAGGACTTGTTTTGTCACCTGTTGGTTTCCAGTATATTGTTTCACTATGACTAGATGATTTCACCCAAACACATGTTGTTGCACAATTAAAACCCCAGCCCTTGCTGATCTGTTCCAGGCAGGTTTGGAGTCGGCGTGAAGGCTTACTTTGTTTTCCTCAGATATCTGGTTTTCTTGAACCTACTTCACTGTGCTCTTATCTGGGGTTTCATTCTGGGGCCTACAACATTTTATGGCAGAAGCGACAGCGGTGGTGAGTCAGCTGTAATGAGAGATTACATTAACCACAACTCAATGTAGACTCCTGCCAAAACAGTGTGGTGTTTCTGTGATTTTACAGAGCCATTTTGGAAGTTTGGTGGCAATGACTCTGTTTTGGATTTCTTCCTGGGATCGGTAAGGGTTTGTTTAATTGTGTGTGTGTGTGTGTGTGTGTGTACCGTATGTTTTCCATGTGTGTTTCATGTAATATAACTTCTCTTCTCCTTTCTACAGGGCTACCTGGATCGTTCTCCAGTCTTCTTTGGTTTCTATACCCGCGGTTCCCTGAATTTGCCGTGCTTGAATACACCTCTGCTGTACCTCGCTGGAATCCTCACCATCCTCTTGCTCAGTCTCATCATGGTGGTCCGTAGGTCAGTTAGGATACAACTGCAAAAGGACAAAAAGTTCAATAGCTATTTTCCTTACATCTTAAAGAAAAGGTCTGTATTAAATTTGCTTGTCTGTAAACTTCTCTGATAGAACGACAGTTGGCTACAAGCACACCTGGATGCTCGGGAAGCGTTACAGTATGAATGTGAGCTACAAGATCTTTTGTGGTTGGGACTTTACCATCCAGGACCCTGCTGCAGCTGCTCTCAAACACAGTTTCATCAGAAACGATCTCAAGGTGAATGGACGCATATATAGCACCTGCATGCATGTTAACACTCTTCTAATTTACCAAGTTCACTGGCCAACATGCTGGTACATTCTGAGAGTAGACAGTGAATCTGTGAAACCTACTACCCACATAAATAATGTTGGGTGACAAATGAAAGGAAAAACCTCCTGACTCAACCCAAGGCCGTCGCATATTGTTCACATCATAGTCATAATCATCAAACTATTCAGTGACCCCTCATGCCCTATAAGGAAATATCTGCATTGGTTATGTTTCTCCACTCATCTCTTCACACAGACACAAGGTGCTAAATGTCAGTGTAAAGTAGTGTCTACCTCCTTAATGAAAGAAGCCCACACAGACGCAACGTTGCTTGAGGCAGATGAGGAAATTTAGTTTGTCCCAGGATGCCTGGTTTCAATTTTATAAATCAGTGGGTGAAAGTGTGATCATGTTTCTAACCTCTTTGTGGAACCAGCTCAAAAGCGAAATATAAATGTACAAAACTCACCGTAAAGAGAAATTATAACAATGATAATTAATAATTCTCACTACTTTTTAGTTTTCTGTTTCTCATGTGTGTACAATATATGAAATGTAGATTTACTGTGTGATTCTTATCTATGTGTGTGTATATACTGCAGTTCTGATGTTTTGACTGAGTTAAAACAGTGATATGTCGATGCTCACAGTAGAGAGGTTTTCCTGTATTTATTTCTGTTGGTCCTCAGCTGTTCCTGGAGGAGCAGAGTTTCTCCCTGCGCAAGGCTCAGAGGACTCTTGGACAGCGGGTGCTTCTCTACCTGTTCAGGTTCGTCCTCAACCTGCTCGTTCTGTCTCTGCTGGGTGGAGCCTTCTACCTTATCTACTTCGCCATAAATACATCACAGTACGAGGTAAGACTTTGATGCCGAACATGTGGTTTTGTTGCAGTATGTCCTGGATTTGTTGAATAGATTTGACTCCCCCTGACTGTGTTTCTTAGGCAGAGCACTACTGGTTGGTCAGTCTGGTCCTCCAGTACTTACCCCCCACCACCATCACCTTTGTCAACCTGTTCCTCCCTCACATCTTCCACAAGATCTCATCTTTTGAAGACTACTCTTTCACCACGCAGGTCAACGCCATGCTTGTGAGGTAAGGGGCACTGGGAGACAAACAAAGGATAACCTATTGTACACACACACACCCCTGCATGGATTCACTCTGTCTTTTCTTCAGGAGCGTCTTCTTGAAGCTGGCCTCACTGGGGATCTACTTATTCTTCATCTTCACAACAACAAAACATCCGCAAGTGAGTTGAAAGTGAGATTAATGTTTCAAGGTCCTACAGACTGAGCTCTAATGAGACAAAGTAATGCTATCTGTCTTTGATTCAGACTTTCAGGACTGATATTTGATGACAGGTACATGTTTTAAAGTGTTTTTGAACCCCCCTTTTCATTTGTGTGTTTCTTTTCAAAATCTTTTCCAGTGCAGGGAGAACAAGTTTGGTAGAGAGATGTACAAGCTGTGCATCTTTAACTTCCTCGCCACTTTCTGCAACGCCTTTCTCTTGAACTACCCCAGGAAGTGGGTTTGCTTGAGATCAACAAGACTCTTTCTTTCTTAGTCATTGTTGTAGTTTGACTGGAAAGATGAATGCTAGATTCCACGTCACAGTAGATTCAGTTTGGCTAATCTATGGAAAGATTGAAGCTCAGTTATACTATGTACTCAAGATTCATGAACTTTCTGTGCAAACTATCTCTCCTCTGTCTGACAGGTTGGTGCAGGAGAAGTACCCCTCATCCTTGCTGGCCCGGTTGTCGGGGAAACAGCGCTTCCTGATCCCTTTCAATGTGTTGGATCTGGTGTACAGTCAGGCAGTTTCCTGGGTGGGAGTCTACTACTGCCCTCTGCTGCCTGTGATAGGAACTGTCACACTGATGGCCACGTTCTACATCAAAAAGGTTGTCTAGAACATGAGAGTTATGGATCTATTATTACACATGAGCTGTTCAACTATCTCTTTCCCTCTGTGTGTCTCTGAATGTTCGACGTCCTGAACTGGCATTAGTGTCACATAATTAGAACAATGATCTAAAAAGATAGAATTAATCTAACAATAAACGAAATAGTATTACTACTTTAATAAATAAAACAAAACCAATCCGACAAAGGCATTCAGATAATGAAATCAACAGTAGCTGGTTAGCTTAGCTTAGCATAAAGACTGGAAACAACTAGCCTGGCTCTGGTAACTAAATCTACCTACCAGCACCTCTAAAGCTCACTAATTAACACACTATATCTCGTTTGTTTAATCTGTGCAAAAATCAAAGTGTAAAAATGGCAATTTGTGGTTTTATGGGGGTCATGTGCAGGCCGATTTCTAGTCGTCACCATGATGTTGCCAGGCAACAAGCAGAGACTCCATTAAGTCACTGTGTCTGGACAAGAAATAGTCTGGCACATATGTTTTTGTACGAATTAAACAAACAAGAAATATTTCTGGTAGGCGGATTTTGTTATCTTTGGACAGAGCCAGGCTAGCTGTTTCCCCCTGTTTCCATTCATTATGCTAAGCTAAGCTATCTGTCTCCTGGCTCAAGCTTCATATTTAATGTACAGATGTGAAAGTAGTATCAATCTTCTCATCTAACTCTTGGCAAGAAAGCAAGTTTCCCAAAATGTCGAACTATTCCTTTAAGTAATCTATGCTGATATATTTCTCACATTGTAGAAATTCATTTTTATTTTTCTCTGTGTCTGTCCTGAAATGGTTTGCAAGTTAAATAGCTTAATAGTACAGTTTTTCCCTCTTTGACCCAGTCTATGGTTCTGCAGTGACAGATGCAGTTGTGACCAAGAAGCACTAGTCATCTGTATTTTGTAAATTTTCCAACAATGTCCGTGTCTCTTTCTCTCTAACACTGTCTTCAGTTCACGATCCTGCGGTGCTGTGTGGCACAGCAGAGGATGTTTCGAGCCTCCAGCTCCTCCGTTTTATTCCACTTCATGTTGCTGCTCGGTCTCCTCATGGCTGCAGCCATTCTGGGCTTCAACTTCTACCAGCAACAAGCCACACCAAACATAAATATGTACTCTTTTTACTCTAACTTTTACTGTTACTGTTAATATAAAAACCCTGTTTGCCCTTTTACCACTAGAATGAAAGATCACATTTATATTTTACTTTTCTCTGCTGCTCATTTCTACCATTTGTTCCCCAGGATCTCCTGTGGTCCATTTAGAAATGGGGAAACTGTGTTTAATGTAACAGGAGTGTGTGTGGACAGTCTGCCGAGGCCGGCACAGTCCACTCTCCGCTACCTGTCCTCCGAGGCCTTCGCACTGCCGCTTATACTAGCTGAGATGTGAGTATGCAAAGAGACAACAGGTTTATGCAAACACTGGCTCTGTATTTGCAGTGTGATGAGTTTTTCCAGTTTGAAAGAAAACAAGTATAATCTACTTTAAGACTGTTTAAATACAAGCTGTTTTAACATACATGTGCAGCACTTTTATCTGACCCGCTGGTCTTTGAATGTGACATGAAACACATTCTGTTTCCTCAGTATAATCTTAACCTCCTATTTGTCACGGGGACGAGCCAATCAGAGGGCCATTGAGAGACTGAAAAACATGCTGGTTATGGTAAGTCACGTGTCATCAAACAACGTACATACTTACAAACTGTCCACAGAAAGAAGATAAGGAAACATTTGAGTTACACCCAGCTGGGTCTATCGGTGTGTATCTGTGTGCATGTGGTGTCTGTAAATGTGTATGCGTTTTCCTCACAGAGCAGCTCAGATAAGCGTTTCCTGGTGAAACAGCATGCCACGATGCTCAGAAGTCAGAGAAATACCCACAGAGTCCGTTCTGCAGCCGCTGAAGAGAACACCCCCTCAACCACTGGAAGGACCCCCTCCTCTGCACATATCAACTGATTAAAGCCCCCAAGCTGTCTGTCAGGCCTGTCCATCCACAGGCTTCCACTTAAAAATAAAGCCTTGCTTTGGCCGACCACAGCTGGGTGGAGGCTCAAGGGTGGCTGAGTAAAAAAACATTCAAAGGACTGATGAACTCTCACTTCTACTTAAATGATATACAAAGATAGGAAAAAGTTGTGACCTTTTTCTGCAAAGG
This sequence comes from Maccullochella peelii, assembly GCA_002120245.1. Lineage (NCBI taxonomy): Eukaryota > Metazoa > Chordata > Actinopteri > Centrarchiformes > Percichthyidae > Maccullochella > Maccullochella peelii. The sequence continues at coordinate 140,899 of LKNJ01001382.1, read as the reverse complement.
TCTTTAACACATTTAATGATGCATTCTCTTAATCTTGGTCACTTCTGCAGTCATTTTTTATGGGATTAAAATGTTTTGTATTGTCCTTATGAGTTTGTTAAGCTTAATTTATAGCCAAAGTTTGAGCTTTTTACTTTTTCTCAGTAAATTAATAATTTATGCATATCAATATAATTTTACTCATCATTTCTAGGATGGTCATAGTATTTAGTTGCATTGCCAAATGTCACTTTATCTGTAGTCAATGAACTGTAAATGTTTTTCAAATATCCTGCTCATTAAACCTTTTATGGTTTGTGCATTTCTTTAAGCTTTATTTGTGTTCAACATCACACACGTCATTAAAATGAAATCGAACATGCAGCCCTTATATGTTATCTACTTGCAACACATGTGTGACACTCCTAGTTACCCTAGCTACACACACACATGGATCCACACACGCACAAACACACACAGAAACACACTGAACCCAGCTAGAGAAACCGTGACAAAGATAAATACAGAGCACAGTTATGAAGAATCTAACGGCTCTAAATTTGTTGCCAATTTTGGGTGAGTTAGTCAAATTTTATTTAAAATGGCGACATAAATAAATAATTGAATGGACTAATATTCTTACTGAAATGTGTTGTTGATCATTTTTTTTCAGCTCTGGCAAGTTTGTTCGTCAAGATAAGTAAGTTTGTTAAAGTGGTGCTTAAGAGATGGAGCTCAGTTTGCTGAGAGATTTTTTCGTTTGTCGTTTTCAGATAGTTGCTGTGTTATATTGTGTCAGGTGAAGAGTGCTATTAATTCAGTAACTTGCTATTCTTTAATCTCATCACATGAAATAAAATAACTTGGTGGCTGTATCTGCTCATACTCTCTTTAAAACTTGTTGTGGGTAAATTTTTCCACCCAAACTTCCAGTGTTTCATTTTTTTCTGCAGGTGGATCGATCTCTCTTCGCCCAGTGCTGACTGGTCCTGACATGGCCTACCTCACCTCGAGGGTTGCTTTCCTCTGCATTGCACCTGGCTCCTCTCCGCCAGTCACCTACGAGCTGATGGGGGACGGTGGAGTCCTGATCGCCACAGGCAAAGGTCTCCAAGTGGACCAACCTGCATCATTCTCCCTGAAGGTCACTGCAACATCAGAGGGGTCATACCACTGCAAGGCGACGGCAGGAGGAAGCACGGGAGTTAGCAAAAGCATCAAGCTGAGTGTAGTCAGTGAGTAGACACACACAGCATTCATCTTGTTACAGCTTTAAAGTCCCAGTTATTTTACTGGAGACAGTAATTCCCAAACCTGACTTCTTCCTCTCCTTCCCAACCGTCCATCATTCCCTAACTTCTAGCTCCAGCATCAAACACCAGAGTGACTTCTGAACCCTTCCCCCCCGTCACTTACGTGGGCTCACACTTCGTGCTGAGCTGCAACGTCACAAAGGGCTCGCACCTCTCCTACACCTGGTTTTTCAACAGGAAGGAAGTAACATCTTCAACCTCTCCCTCCTTCCACCTCACTGGGAACAAGCTAGTGATGGTGAAGGTGACTCCAGAGCATGCTGGGTACTATTATTGCATGGCTTGGTCCATGGTGCAGGACATCAGGAGGGTTTCCAGCAGCACAGAGGTCCAGGTGACGGTCAAAGGTATGTGTCAAGAAAAACTGCAAGTGTAGCAGAGTGCATTGAAGACTTACCAGAAGGTGGAGGCACTGAATAACTCACAGTTGTTTTTAATCACGCTAGCAGTGATGGCAATGTTGGTCGTTCCACCACTTTGGTTTTAGTCCAGAGTGAAATATCTCAACAACTCTCTGACATTTCCTTTAGTGCCACCATGAGGTTGACTTTTTTGGTTTTGAGTGAAATGCCTCAAAAATATTTGTTGTATTGCCATGAAATTTGGAAACAACATTCATGTCCCATTCGTATTTTTTGTTAATCCCTTAACTTTTTATCTAGCGCCACCATCAAGTAAACATTTTAATTTGTTCAGTACTTTACTACTTAGTTAGTAGTTTATGACTGATTACCTGCAAACTAATGACATGAATTCACCCATTCAGCATCGATGTTGGGCGATGATGTCTGGCTCACAGTCTGTGTTCCAATTAATCCCAAAGGTGTTGGATGGGGTTGAGGTCAGGGCCAGTCATCACACCAAGTTGAGAAATCCATTTCTTTATGGACCTGTCTTTGCTTGGATGTATTGTCATGTTGAAGCAGGAAAGGGCCGTCCCCAAACTGTTGCTGCAAAGTTGGAAGCACGCTATAGTCTAAAATATCATTGTAGGCCGTAGCATTAAGAGTTATGGGGCCTAACTCAAACCAACCCGAGACCTAATGTACACAAATATACTCCTGAATCGTCCTTGTCCCCATCTTCTCCCCTCTTCATTCCTCCACCAGTCTACGTTTCAAAACCAAGGATCTCTTTCTCCGTCTCCAAAGAGGGAGACAGTTACCGTGGCAATGTGACCTGCTGGTCAACAAAAGGGAGTCCTCCGGTGACCTTCTCCCTTTCACTAGATGACAGGGAAGTGGGATCCGTCACAGCAAATGAATCCCTCGCCGCCTGGTTCCCCGTCGACATGGTACCCGGGCTGGACATGGGCGTGGCTCGATGTCGGGTCAGTAATGATGTGCAGGAGTTGATGACTGAGCCTGTGACTCTGGAAGTGGGTATGCGCTACACAGACATGTCAAGAAAATGTGTCTTTTTGTGAGCCTTTAGTTTCGCTCTTTGACAATCTTTCTCTCGTTCTCTTCCCTCCTGTTCGTCCAGTCCCAGTCGGAGGTGATATAAAAGTGGAAGTTGAGTATCTCTACAGAGCTGGCTTCAAACTGGCGGCTGCCAGGCTGAGCTGTCAAGTCAGCAGAGGAACTTTCCCTTATGTCTCCTGGCTCTTGAACGACTCTGTCCTTCCCTCTGAGACGCACGTGGACTCCCATATTGAGCCCGTCCTGTCTCACTATGCCCTAGCTGACCATAGACAAACCCTTGTTCTGGCCAAGCTCGGCCCAGAGGATTTTGGGTATTACAGCTGCAGGGCCAGGGACAGCTATGATGACTCTGGGCCCTGGGTGGAGAGTGCCGCCGTGCTGGTCCGAGTCACAGGTGAAAAGATCAAGACTAGGTGTCGAATAAAGTAATCTTAAAGGAATTGTTTGAAACTCCCTAATTATCACGTTTTATCACGTTTGTTTAATCCATTCAAAAACAAAGTGTCTCCCTGTTTCCATTCTTTATGCTAAGCTAAGCTATCCAGCTGCGTACATATTTACCGTATAAAAATGAGGATGGTATCAATCTTCTTGTTTAACCCTCTGTAAAAAAGTGAATAAGCATATTTCACAAAATGTTTAACTATTCCTTTAACAGACTTCTTTTTAATCCAGACTTATCTTAACATTTCACATGTGCCTTTTTATACATTTCCTTTTTGTGTGGGGTCTCTGTGCTCTTTGCTCTTGATAAAGACAGCTTAACTCTATGCCTTGTGCAAAATCTTCCACTGAAACGCCACCAAATAAAAAGCACATATCGGATATTTAAATGCCTTACATGCTGCCTCTTCAGTCTGTAATACTTCACTGGCCTTGTCCCTTCTCTTCCACAGAGGTTTTCACGACCACCATAGAGGTCATTAGCATAGTGTTCTGCTGCTTCCTTCTTGTGACGCTGGCAGTGGGTGTAGGCTGTGTGTACAAGATGTTTGACCACAAGAAAGGTGTGTGTGTGTCCGTGTATGTGCAAAGGAGAAATTAATTGACTGGAACTGAATTTATATGAAATGTTCTTATGTCTCCACCTCTCATTTCTTTCATGTCCACATTGCTACAACAAAGTAAGCTTGATCTTTATGGACCTCAGAAAGTTTATCGTTCTGTAACTCAAATCAACCTGTTCAACAGTGTCTGTGCCTTCCAGTCCCAGTTCGGATGCACTTCCTCTGTCTGCACCCACGTCCCAGTCAGGAGGCAGACAGGCCGATACTCCCGCTACCGACTATGATGTTCAGAATCAGGTACACAGGCCTACAGAACACATAACGCTGCATGTAAACACAATGATTTTCAATCAGTGAAATATGGCATACTGTCCAGTAACACTTTACCTTACAGGTCACTCAGTTTTCTATAAGTAATAAGAAAGGAACTGATATGTAACTGTGTAACGTTCCTGGGAAACTGGGAGTCTTTATTTTTCATATATATTGAATCGTATGCTGCCTGTAGACAATTTGAATATTTTCTTTGCATTTTCACTGACCAAAAGACTCTCACTAGCAATTAAATGTAATCATTCAATGGAAAATGAATAGAACATTGTGTCTATTTTCCTTATTATTAATACAAAACCTTTTATGACGACATCAACTCTTTAAGAAAGGACAAAATATTAAGATTTATTGACCATCTGTGTATGCTGAATTAAGTGATAGTTTTGTTTTTAATAATATCTGGAGCAATGTGAACCAGGTGTTAACAAGAAGACATCATGACTGTTCTCTCTCTCTGTTTTAGATCACACTATGACACAGGAGGAACCGGCATCTCTTCATGCAGATTGTCATTATTTCATTTAAAATCTGCAGCTATTTTTTGTTGTTTGGCAGACACGCCAATTATGACTTTTCCTGAGCTGCCAAGTTACTTATAAGAAACTGGTGGAACATTCAATTAACAAGAGTGAGAGATTATAGTTTTTTTTACTGTATACTGTTGTGTTTTTTGCAAATAAAAATTTTGAATGATGTTTTGTTGTTTCTTCAATTAAACCAATGAAAAAAAATTGTGCTTGACTACGCGTTCACCTCATACAACACCACTGACTGCACCTTGTGATGTTGCAGAGAGGGAGGGTACTGCAGGGAGTGTAGTGTAACACTATCAGCTATTTGCACATGTTTCTAAGTGTGTGTGTATTTTTTTCAACCCTCCATTAAAAACTGTCAAAACTCCTGCATTTCACAGTGTAGCGTAATCATATTTGAAGCATACAGTTGTGTTAAAGACAAGTTTTCTTCAAGAATGTTTGCTTCCCTCTTTGTGATCATACTGGGTATGCTAATCAAAAACACAAACTGCACTGCAGTACACTTTCACAATTTAAAACTCTTGTAAACTATTTTTTTGTCTTCTCTACAGGGCTGTGCTACTGTAGCAAGGAGAGCAGTAAGTCAGTTGTATTGTTTGAGTGTGTGTTAGTGTGTGTGTTGTCAATTAATACGATTCTTTCTGTTGAGTGTTTGTGCAGTTTTCTGTTCATTTTTTATAGGTCAGTTAATTCTGGGACGTCCACGGCTGTTTGGCCCTTCAGAGGCTTTGGTGAAAGAAGTTGTAGATCTTCAGTGTGAACTGGACATCTACCCAAAGAATGAATCTATTCTGCTGCAGTTATTCAGGTGAGTATTTGTTAAAGCTATCCACTGCACCAAAGTGTAAAAGTAATGATAGAAAATCCCTCTAATTATCAACCTTTTCTAGGGAGGGTAACCGTAACAAGTTGTTGGGCGAATATACCTCCCGGAATGGGGAGGTTGCATCGTTCCCCATGGTGATCAAAAGTTCCCATGAAGGCAACCTGGAGTGTGTGGCCAAAGGGCAGAACAACTCTAACATAGAGCCCACTGTCAGCTACACACACTACCTGAAGGTTATTGGTGAGTCTCTATATTACCACCAAAATATTGTATATCATTTGTACGTGGCTTCCCTGTAACAGTAGCATAGAGGATTTAGTGGCATGCATGTTTGTAAAAGCTCAACACATTTCTCAAATGCCATGTTATTGTATGGTGCTAGGTGTGCATCTTAAGTGGATATTGGTTTGTGGCAGTGTGCGACATTAATCTTCCTGTTTATGTTGTCTGTTTTACATTACTTATTGTTTCACTGATTGCACTGTAAGCTACCTTCTTGGCCAAGTCCTTCTTAAAAAACGTCTAAGTTTAGCATTTTAGCATGATAACATGTGCTAATTAGCACTAAAACACCACTAAAAAAAAGGACAGCTGAGGATTGTGGGAATGTCATTAGTTTTGCAGGTGTTTATGGTCATAAACTAAAATGTGTGAATTGAAATTTTGACCAGATGATGGTGCTAGATAAAAAGGTCTGGGGATCACCGAAGTCATTAGCATATATCCCCTAGAGACCTTGAATATCTGTTGCAAATTTCACAGTTGTCAAGATATTTAACTCAAAACTAAAAATTCCAACCTCATGGTGGAGCTAGAGGTACTGTCAAGAGATCACCAAAGTGAGCAAGATTCACCCTCTGGGGACCATGACTGTGTACAAAATTTCATGACAGTCCATCCAGTAGTTGTTGAGATACTATACAGAAGTGGTGGACCGACAGACAGACTGACCGATAGAATGACATTGCCATCCATAGAGCCGCATCGCTAGCATGGTCAAAACAAGACTAGTTAGGTGTTGTTAAGCTAATGGACATGGTCACCTGTAAAACCAATAGAGAAATGTAAAGATAAAAGTATTATACAACAGGCCATAAAAACACGAAGAAAATGACTCTCTTTGTCTTTAAAATCAGTGGATCTTTACTTCCAAATTTTTCCGATAAGAATTATTGTTGGTTTGAATTAACTAGGATCTCAGTCTGTTGCTGTGTCTGTCCTGCAGAACCAGTGAAAGGTGCAGAGATTGAAGTCCATTCAGGTCCAGTGGAGTTCTTTGAGGGGAAGACACTGGACCTGCGCTGCAAGCTTGCCGCTGGAAATCATGTCTCCTACATGTGGCTGCTGAATGGTCAGCTTGTCTCTCAGTCTCCTCTCCACTGCGCTGCAGACAATCGTCTCTTGATCTACAGGTCAGTGGAATCCCACTGAGATTGTCTCTTGACAGCTGCTACCATAGACATACAGTATATATATGTCTATGGCTACTACTGCATTACTAGGTGGTTTCTATGGTGTTGTGAGCAGTTAAACGATTTAATTGGTTATTGTTAACGACTCTGTACTATACATAAAACTAGGGCCATATAGTGTGGTTGCTATGTGGTTGGTGGGGTGTTGCTAGGCAGTTGCAGTGATGATTCTGGGTGGTTGGTACTGCATGGATGATAGGGCATTATGTATGTAACAGTCATAGAGTAGTAGCAGTAGTAGTAGCAGCAAAGTATGAACAACTTGAGGAGTGTAAGAATTATTAAAGCAGTACTTCAACACTTTGGGAAATATGCTTATTTGCTTTCTTGCTAAGAGTTGGATGGAAAATTGATACCAATCTGAGATGTCTGTGTTACGTTTGGAGCTACAGCTCATGCTGTATTCACGCAATGTAGACAGGAAAAACACCCCTTAATCCAACTTGGGAGTGTTCATGCATTATTCCAAGATGGTTAGCCCTGGTGCTAGCCTTGTAAGTACACCAGATAAACAGCCTAAATTAGCTCCTTTTTTTGTGCTACGTATTTGTAGCAGTTCGTTACCTAGTGAAACCAGACACAAACAAACAGTGTATAGTTCCTGTGAAATTAGCTGAATCGATTGTATTAATGTTAATATTGGAGTTTATTTCAATGTAACTGTCAGCGGTGGTGCATTTGCAGCCATTCTGTCAAAAGTTATCTTGTTTGTTTAATTTGTAGACAAACAGAAATTTTAATGTGGCATTACATTAGAAAAACACAGAGAGAATGGTAAAACGGAAGTTTGTCTGAAGAATCAGAGTTCTGTACTGGAAATTGCTGAAACAAAAAATAAAAGTAGTTGCACTAAAAAGATACTAAATATAAGGCTAAACATAAATAGGTAAAATGTTGAAAAGTACAGCTGTGCTGCATCGCTTGATTATGCAAATTCCTGTGTTCTATGACTCATTTCCCTCACAAACATCTGTCCAACACTGTCTGAGAAAGAAATCCTTCGTAATGGAGGCCACTGAGCTCATTTTTAACTGAACAAGTAAAAGGAAAGTTACTGAAATGATTATCTGTGTCGCCCTCAGAACAACTTCTAAAGACAGCGGCTCCTACAGGTGTGTCGCCACCAACCACTTCAACAAAACCGTCTTCACCTCCAACAGCTCTGAAGTTGTAATCACAGTCAAAGGTTGGCTGTCATCTGTTATAAACTCTCAGGCTCAAATCTTATAGATGTCACATGGTTCCTTTGAACAAAATAACATTCTCCTGCATCCTGTGCCCTCAGACGTGGTGTCCAACCCTGACATCTCCTTCACCGTGTTAAAGGAGGACTCCCACAACTACGCTGCTGCAGTCACCTGTCAGTCAATGAGAGGGACTCCACCTGTCACCTTTTCACTATACAACAGGACAGAATTGGTTGCCAATACAACGTTTGAAGAGAGAAACGCCATATTTAAGGTTCCATTGGTCTTGGGGCAGCACTTGGGATGGCTCCAGTGCCAGGCAAACAATGGAGACCGGATCGCATACAGTCAATGGATTCCCCTAGAAGTTGGTATGCACAATTTCTGTAACTGCGATACACACTACTTTTTAAAATGTTTGTCCATGATGTCTCTTATTGATCCATAATGTCTCCAACAGTCCCGGTTGATGGACCTGTGATGATGCATTACGACTATGACGTTGGAGAAAACTATGCCGTGAACGGCCTGACGTTCTACTGCAAGGTGGCGAAGGGATCTCTTCCACGGTACCAGTGGTTCCTCAACAAAACCCTTCTACATGACCGAGGAAGCTTCTACTCTGTGGTCAACCAGCCTCCAGAACAGTCTATGCTGCTGCTGTCTGTAGGGAGGAGCAGCGCTGGGATGTACCACTGTGAAGTGTCAGACAGCTTTGACAACACCACCGCCATAAGCAGCAAGAGGCGGTATTTAGATAAAGAAGGTACAGTTGATCCACTACTGTTGATTTAAGTATAACATCCCTCTGACAGCTGGTTTAATCTTGTCTCCATCTTCCTGCTCCTCCAGTGCTGAATCGTCTCCCCGTCTTGGTGGTGGCAGTTGTCTTTGGATATTTCACATTCCTGGTTCTCCTGGTCTTCGTTTGTTGTTCGATGGGAGTGGTGTTCAGTGAGTTTACAATGTTTCCATGATTTCAGAGTCCTGTTTTTATCTGATCTCCTCATTGCTACTATGAATGAATGTCTTTACTCTTTATTCAGGGCGAAGGCAGTACGGAGAGAAGTCTCTGTGAGTTATTTTACTGTTTAATTCTGATACCTTGCAAAATGATGACTACATTTCCCATGAAGCCGTTACTTCCTCTTATTTATTTATGTTCTCTTATATTATTTTTTATTATGCCTTGCTGTGTCAGTTGCTCTCTCGTAACACTGTACTCTCTGTGAGCAGTTAAACGTACATGTGAAGGTTAAAAAAATTATGAAAAATGAAAGACTTTTCACATTTTATTTGTTTAACTGTTCAGTTGTGTTTCCAGTGAATTTTAACATATTATTATAATTCATCTGCATGTTGATGTAAATGCTAAATGCCCATGATTTTAATTCTGGTGGACAAATACTCAATTCCTCTATTGAAATTCGTCTGTCTCAAGACAGCTGTGTATGTGACAGCTGGCTTATTCTCCTCCTCAGGTCGAGCTGGGAGATGCAGGGGAGAATGACTGCTGCATATGAGGGCGAGCTGGTCAGTCAATATGTCTGTATCTCCATCATTCAAAGGCTGTTCGCTTCTTTGGTTATCTCCATTAGGATAAATACTTAACTGTGACACAGAGCTCTTTCTCTCTCTCCTTACAGGATTTGTCAGAGTACGATGAGGATGCTGATGTGGTGAAGACAGCCAGAGGTGAATTTGATCAGGTGAGATCTGACAAATTCATGAAATCAATCAACCAATCAGTTTTGTTTGTTTTTAAAGAAGCAAGCAGTCAAATTCTCCTGCTCATGTGTCTGTTCTCTCCTCAGGCATCTGACGCCTCTGTTGATGAATGGACCCAAATTGCAGAAGAGAAGAAGACGTTGGAAGATGAACCAGTTGAACTGTTTGCCCTGTAAACACAGTCTGCGGTGGTTAAATAAATATCTGCTCATCATGATCATCATGCTCTGTGCTGTCACGTCATTTACAGTATGAATAACTAGTAAAACAATAATAGCAGTCACACGCATGATCATCTTTCCGGGCTCCTAACCGGACAACTCCGCCCCTCTGACGCGCAGCAGGACTGCGCAGCCGCCTGCGCGAGTCCCTCTGTGTGGTCTTCGTCTTCGTCAAGTGAAGTGAAGCAGCGCGACGGAAGGTGGCAGTAGTTTGGGTTCAGTTTAGTTTAGTTGAGCTTGTGCAGGCTGTCCTGTCAGGTCGGTTCAAACCGCAAAGAGAGCACCAGAGGATCGGCTGAGCGGGAGAGACATGGAGGAGACGGGCGGTGCAAGTGCGTACGGGGCTTCGCTCGCAGGAGGAGGCTTCGACTTCTACAAGTTTGTCCGACAGCCGCAAACCATCGTGCGCCTGCTCAGCTGGGTGAGTAGGAGTTTCTGTTTTATCAATGCGTGTGACTGCATGAAGTTCAAAGGTCCTAAAGAGACAGAAATAATATGTAACATGGTCTGTGAGCAGGTGCGCCTGGCCCGGAGCCCGTAAACCGGCTCTGTGGAGCGGTTAAATGATATAGTTTTATTTGTCTTGGCCAGAACAACAGGCTACTATATGCAGCGTCTCCGCGGGGCGTCATGTTGCACGCAGCTGGTGTGTGACAGCAGCTCGGTGACAGCGCAGGTCAACACTGCTGTTGTCAGAGGACAAAAGACAGAAAACTGTCAGACACCTTGAGACGTCCACTTCTGGGAGCAAAACACCAACTACATATAGGATCCATGATAATCTCTATCTGTTTGCAGTATCTGTAGTCTCCTGCCATCAGAGAGCAATGAACTCTAGGAAGATTCTAAAGCCACGTTGTAAGAAATGACCTTCTACAATGTTTAATGTTTTAAAAGGGATAAAAGACTAATATAAACAGTCGTTAAAGAGGTTAGACAGACAAAGGGTATTTGCATAGAGAGGGGGATTCTTGTAGCAGGGAAAGTTCTGGGAAGTTGTTGTACACCATTGATCACCTGTTGCTAGGCAAATCTTATGGCACAGATTTGTTTTTGTGGTTAGGACACTGATCTGAAAGTCCAAAAGGAATCTCAACCAGACGGGTTGTAGCCTACAATTAAAATGTATTGTTGTCCAGGGTTAGTTACAGTTTCGGTCCTCAACCATCTCCTTGGTGAAATGAAAAAGATTTGGATCTTCATTTAGAGGACGTTTTATTGTAGGCTACACAACAGCTTTCATGCTTACAGACTCATATCTGGGATTACCGAGACTTGGTTCATGAAGCGTAAACTATTTGTTGGGCCTCCAGCTCATGCACATGCAGGGTGAGGAAACACACAGCGTCACCTGGATAGTGTAGTGTATCCAGCGTGGTAGATGAGGACAGAATGTGCCCTTGGTTGCCTCAACTGCTGAGTGTTTATGTGCATGTGTTTGGGAAACTGTGTGTGAGAGAGAGCGAGCGAGAGATTATGTGTGTGTCATGGGTAAACGGGCTGATGGGCAGGTAAGGCGATACCTCTCCCCCGTTGACCCTCTCTTTTACTCTTGGTGAATGTGTGCCACTGATCGCACACACACACACACACACACACACACACACACACACACACACACACACACACACATATGTTTAGTGCAGCTGTGCTCAACTCATCTCAAATTCACACTGGCTAGATCACCATGTATCTCTGATGTAATCTTGCTTCAGTGAGCCAGCACCTATGGCACAAGAGAGCATTGTCCGCTCTGTAACTCCTGCCCACAGGTCCCATAATGCACCACACCTGCTCCTGGAGCAAGGAAAGGCTGAGCCAGTTCATATTCTTTAGTGACTCTGGCCATTTATGTACGCAAACATCCATCCGCTCCACTAACGATACCTCTGTCTCACTTTTGTCTTGTCCTTTGGAACTCCCCACATTCACTTCCCTAATGTCTCTGTCTTCTGTAGTTTTCGGTACTTTCTGTCTCATCCCATCAGCAGTATTGTGGCCTGTTTCTCTCTCTGCCCTCTCACATCAACCTCCCTCCCACCCGTTAAACAGTCCCTCTCTATCCTCCTCCCAGATCTCATTATGAGTGTTGTTAGGGAGTCGGTTGCATCTCTGGAGTCACATGGCAGGCAGCTGCACTCAGAAGTAGGTCACATGGTTAGGTGGGTAACCAGAGCAGACAGCGACAGACCACGGGACGGTCTGAGAGACCAGGCAGCAGTTAGCAATCTTCACTTTATAAACACACGACGAGCATAAGAGCTGGGGGGTATCTCAAGAGTCAGCAATAAGAAAAGAGACACATAATAATATCACTATGTTTTATGTAATAATTACATGTTTCGGCCAGTTTGTTAAAGGGGAAATGGATACAGGTGCTTGTGACTTTCATGAAAATGTTATGTTATATCATTTTGAATTTAGTCATCTCTTCTGTAAAGGTTGCTTTCAGTAAACACAAGCTACACCTGAGGATGTTTGCTGATTTTGTCACCTGATGATGCATTTTACTCTTTCTTGTCGGTGCGTTCAAGAAACTCCTGATATTTCAAAGTTTGGCTGCTTAACAGTAAGCTCAATAATGCAAAAAAACCCCAAAACAAACAGTTGTTTGTTTTCTTCTGTGGTTGATTTTGTGACAGCTTTTTGGAAGCAGACCCCAATACCAGGTGATGAAGAGTTTCACAAGACATCGATAAAGTGGATTACCTATTTTTGAGCAAGTTTTAAGTCTCTGTTAGTACATTTTTATACTGTACTTGAATGGAAAATGGTCAGCACTAATGTAAAGTATGCAATGTGAGGTTAATGGGTAAACTTGAAAAGCCAGCGGTATGTTCCTTTAACAACACAGTTGCTTCTTGTGTTTTTGCAAATCATCGAAGGCCACCATCTTCTTTTCTCCGTTTCAATGTAGATTTTTGCCGTGGTGGTGTTCGCCTGCATCACAACAGAGGGATACATCAACCCTTCCCACAGTCCCGAGGCAAAGTGCATCTTCAACCAGAATAACTCGGCATGTCACTATGCTGTTGGCATCGGGGTGATTGCCTTCCTGGCATGTGTGGCCTTCCTGGTGTTGGATGTTTACATCCCTTTTATGAGCAACGCACAGGAAAGGAAGTATGCTGTCATGGCAGACTTGGCATTCTCAGGTGAGCTGGAGCATTGAAGTGGTTTCTCTGTTTGTTTTATAGGAGCTTTAAAGGTGAACTATTCAATACTTTTTATATTAACAATGGATCAAATCACTTTGTGTAATATTAAAGGTGTCGCTCATAGTGACAAACTCACAGAGAATTATCACCTGACTCTGCAGTTTCCCTCAGCTCTATGGGGTGTTTTAACTTCTTTAAGCTCATTGTTTTGGTTTAATCTTAATGCTCTCATAAGTGTCTTTTCCAGTCTCAGCAGGCAGCTGTTTTCAGTCAAAAAGCTCCAAAAACCCACTGTACACTACCTGCTCAGCACCAAACAGCAGACAGACACAGTTAGAGTCTAGCTGGTGAACACAGTGGAGCATTTAGCAGCTAAAGAGCCAGATATTTCCTTCAGGAGTTGGTAGAGACCAAAAACAGAGCCAAAAGAGGCTGTCAGGTGGACACACTCGACTCCAAATGAATGATGTTACTCCATATCTCATGTTAAAATGAGCAACTGTTTTCTAAAACGTTCACCATATCAACTTTATAAGCTGATAATATGTAAATGTTGTGTTTACACCTTGTTCAGCTGCCTCCTAATGGCCAAAAACATCAGTTAATAATGCTTTAGAGTGACCTTGGAAGTTGAGTTAGATTCCTAGATCTGAAACAAAAATGGTTATATGCACAAAAATAATACAACTGAATAATAATACTGAAAGGTGCTTTGTGTAAAAAGTGTCCAGTGAATGGCATTTGTAGAGATAGTGGAGGGTAAACTCATTTCTCAGGATACCTTTTTATTTGTGATTTATTTGCCTGTAAAGCCTGTGCAAGTTGTGTGAGGAGAGGGTTTTCTAACCAGACAAATTACAACAAATTAATACTTTTGTGAACATATATTCAAGTTAGATGAACACCATGGTACACAAGACATTATGTCATCTGTCTACATCTAGACACATTATAATATATAACACTTGATATGTCATACTTAGGCCACACATTGCTCCCATACAGTAAATGATCTGATTACATTTCCCCACCGGTCGGCTGAGGCCCTTCTGTGTGGAGTTTGCATGTGTGCGTGTGAATGTTTGTCTGTCTGTCTCTATGTGTCAGCCCTGTGATTGACTGGCAACCAGTCCAGGGTGTACCCCGCCTCTTGCCCAATGTCAGCTGGGATAGGCTCCAGCCTATGGATGGATGGATAGATAGTTTTTTAGATATTTATAGTATGTGTTATGTAAAGACATACGTTCATATGTAAATAATGGTGATTTAAACCACTGTTTAACTTAATTGCCACTTCAACATGAGTGGTTGTGTTTACTACAAAAATTGTGATTATGGTTGTGAAGGACTTTTCCTTCTTTAGGCTAAAGGTAATAGGACACAGGGGTTCCCCAGGTCACGTTCAGGTCATTTGTAAACCTAAAAGTATTAGGTCATATACGGTCTATTTCAGAGCAATAGTTCAGCTCTCTGTCTCTGGGTGCAGCTGCCCTTATAAGACTGACCCCATCTCTGAGGAGACCAAGGTCACTGGCGATAGACAGCGCGATGCTCCTGACTCCACACTGATATACTGGCTCCTCTTTGTGTCCTCCAAGACATGCAATGACGGTAGCTTGAAGTAACATACAATGTGACTTTCGTTAAAGTAGGTGAGCATAGTTTATTGTTTAGAATCCAGTACCCAATAGGATCTTCACACATCTCTAGCTGCACAGAGTTAAATACTCCCCTCCAGGGAGTAACCTTCAGAATTGGGTGGCAATACGCAGTGTTTACTATTCTCCTTGATCAAGCTTCAATAAATGCTTCTGCGTCATCCAGGTCTCCTGAAACTTCTTCACTCACAAGTCAACCAGCTTCCTGGTTTCCATCACAATGGTTATATTAGTGGTTGTTTCAAGATGACAATTGGCAGAAGTTTAGTGATTTCGTTTTTTAATTTTTACTACAGCATTATTAATTTTACTTTAAGTGGTTCTCTCTCCTTCTCAGCCCTTCCCTTTCAACTTCAGTTTTCTCATTTGGATGTGAACCCCTTCTTAGACAAAGCCTCTGAGTACTGGCATAATGTGGGACAGACCGCTGCCTGTTTTCTTTACATAACACAACATGTATTATTCATCGTTGCACACAGTAGATGATGAGTGAGCAGCAGGGTCGAGGAGGGGAGGATGACATCACAGATTTTGATGAAATGAAACATTCTTCAGCTGTACATGACACAGTTCAGTCAGCCATTCTTCAAGGAACAAAGAAGTTTTAGTTTGTTCAAATCAGATATCTTGCGGTGCTACCAGATGAGGACGCTGCACTGAAGCTAGCATGTTTTGACCCGTGACGGTGCCTGATATTAGAAAGCTGGCATACAGAAACTGTCATTTGAGCAGATGGCAACAGGAGTGCCTTTATTATTCTTTTGATGTTGTTTTTGTTCTGTTGTAGATGAGCGCTTCTGATATCTTTTCATGCAGTGAAAACAGTCATTTATATCTGTGTGTGCATCTGTGTCTCTGTATGTTTTCTAGGGGTATGGACCTTCCTGTGGTTTGTGTGTTTCTGTCTGTTGGCCAGTCAGTGGGGTCGCACTCATGATGTCCACGGTGTCCCCGAGGACGCTGCACGTGCCACTGTGGCCTTCTCATTCTTCTCTATCGCCACCTGGGTGAGCGGAACTGCTGTTGTAGGAAAAATACATTAGTCAATATATAAAGCTATGATATTCTTTCAAAACAAAAAATTTGTAGAAACACAGTATGGTTCTTCTTAGCAAAAAGCACCAGTAATCAGTAAGCTGTACATGGTAGACTTTTGTCTCGCCAACAGAGCCTTCTCACTCAAACTAGAGCTCAGTGGCAAAGCAAGAGGCAAAAATCTGAGCTGTTTGTAATGAAAAGAAGACAACATTAAGTTTGACATTTTGGGAAATACACTTATTTGCCTTCTTGCAGAGAGTTAGGTGAGAAGATCGATACCACTCTTGTGTGTCTGTTAAATATGACCATCATCTGGCAAATAACCATGTTACAATAATAGCTGAGTAAACACCCAACATTTATTGTTTGTCTTCTGCACTTCCGACAGCACAGCTTGTAATTGCGATGGTATTCTTCATCACTTGAACGCACCATTCAGAGTTGTCAAGACAACCCCAACAATTTAACCACATTACTACACATCAGTAATGTAGAGATAATGTAATGCATTGTCATTGTGATGGATTACCTCCCCTAAGCTTCAAGTGAAACCAGTTCAGTTACAAGATAAGAGAAGTACATCGGTCTAAAACTCTACAGCAGGGATACTCAACTTGCTTTGCCAGGGGACTTTTGCAAAATGACAGGAAGCCAGAGGCCAGTTAATAAACAAACATTAATAATATTTATCAGATATCTTGCTGTGTTACCATATGAGAACGCTGCACTGAAGCTAGCATGATGACAACTGTCATTTGGCAAATTAAACACAGGTTTAGGATTGGTAGGCAAAGGCAAATTTGTCTGTCCATTTTTTTTTATTGAATTGCCTGTTTTCATTGTCAACCTTTGAATGGTTGCTGTCCTCACTCATCTTTGCCAAGAGGCAAATCCATTCATGCAGGCACATGGGAGGAGTTTGCCCTCAGGAATTTCTGCTGGCAATTACCAGTGTGAATCTATTTATTTTCATTGTGAATTAGAAAACAGTCAAGGGGCTACCCGGCACCCTATTGTGGGCCAGATTTGGCCCACGGGCCATAAGTTGAGCGTCACCGCTCTACAGTATTGCTGAGGATGTTCCAAAGCAAACTTAAGTCTTAAGTCTTTACAATAACTGTAATAACAATGACTTTTTATTTCACTGTGCAGGGAATCCTGACCTACTTTGCCCTGGGTCGTTTCCGCCGTGGTGTTAGTGAAGTTACCATCCCAACCTACACAGAGCCGCCACCAGATCACCAAACCCCCTACCCTCCAACCTATGCCCCCACCTCCTACAACCCCACTACCTACACTCCTACCACTTACAGTGTGGCCGACATGCACCAGCAGCCTCCCTTCACCCCGAACCACCAGCCGCTAGGAGACGCTGGCTACCACCCGCCCAGCTACTGAGACAAAGGGAGGTCACATGGATGAGGTGGTGTTCCAGGTCATCTGTTGGTAGACTTGTAGTTGCACTGCACAGACCCAGAGCTATATCATATTGATGTGGTTTTACATTTTATTTAACACACTTTTCCAAGTGTTGTGTTTTTGAGAACCTGAGCAGTGCAACTGCAAGTTAGAGATGAGGGACACAGCGGTTTACGCCAAAGGGTCTGTGGTCAGATCTTAAGACATCAGGCTAACTGTTGAGATTAGCGCTGATGATTGGGTAATCTGACTTTAGACCTGTGTGCAAAGACGCAACTTTTACCTCAAATGGGCTGATCCTGAAGGGGAGAGGTAGATAGAATGTACCCAGGAGGTGAAAGGTCACATTATGTGAAGTTATGAAGAATACCAGCTCCAATCAGAGAGAAAGAAGCCAACACTTAATGTGTCCCTCTTTACTCTCTCTGAATGTGCATTTGTACATAGATTTCACTATGCAAAGCTGCCATTTTAATGGCTGCATGTGCCTGTGTTTCTTTTCTTATTTGGTTTTGTGGATTTTTCCCCTTCAGTGCATTTAGGGCCTATAAACAGTTTAAGATGTATGAAATTGACAAATGTTTTTGTGGGAGTAGAGAACAGTGGAAAAAGACCACTATGAAGCCAAATGTCCCCGTGATTTAGTTTTTTGTAGAACATGGGCTCTGTAGAGATTATGCAGTTAAGTTTGTTAGCCATATAACCATAAAATCACACTTGAAAGAAGGTTTTGCAATCTTTGTGCTACAGTCAAATGGCTCCGGTGTTCACCATCTCAACTAGCTATGTTTTTAAGACCACTCTAATCAAAAAGAGTTGTTGATGGTGACATGAGAAACCATAAAACCCTCAATTTCTTTAACTCTGACCATGGAAAATGTAACAAATTTGAAAAAGGGTTAACATGTGCCAATCTGCAGAGGCTTCCATTGGACTTTCATAGTCAGTGTTGCCCTTTAAACTTAACATTCAGATAGACCGGAGGGAGTAGCATGTAGATAACGCTCCACTTATTAAACAGGTTTATCCACTGAGCATGTCCTCATTCTGAAGAGAAACTTATTAATTACCAGCAACAATGCTTCCTCCTCAGCCTGCGAACAGAGTGGCCTCACACTGTCCTCTGTTTAGCTGTTGTTTCTCAGCTAAAGTGACACTCAAAAGTTGGCCTAAAGTCAGATTTTGGTAATTGTTGCATGGGTGTAAACTGACTTTAGATCTGTGAACGACAAACCAGAAATTGAATGTGGTTATATTTGTTAAACATGACACAGTTATGGTGCCACATTGAAGACATTTGTATTGGTGGAAAGACATTGTTGATTATGTTTTTCCTTTAGAAGAAAACATGTGCATAACTTACTGAAGCCAAATATATGAGAAACTCTGCTGCTGATTTGTCATCTGTGCCTTAAAGAGGAAAAATCAAACTTTAGCAGGTTTTTGGGGAAGGAAAGAGATTAAATTATGGAAGCTATATTTAGGTTAAACAGCTGTGTATCATAGCTGTCTGCGCTGCTGTGCCTGAGTGATTTTTGCAACGGCTGATTTTCATGCTCTGGGAAATCAGTTAAATCTGCTCTTCAGTGAACATTTAAAATCAAAGACTGCAGCTAATTACCCAACTTCAACTGGCTCAACTGATAATGGGTTTCTAAATTGTGCTTTTAGACTTAGTGTCCCATTATAGTATTATAATGGTAACACAAGGCTAAAATTTGATATGCTATTTTGATTTAATGTATATTTAGTAGCACACATTGAAATGTGTGCAGTTCATTAACTTGATATTTCATCTAGCTCCCTGTTTCAGATGTGGGAACACTAGGATTTGTGTAAAATCATTTGTGTTTATGATGGCTACAAATGTTTTATAAAAACAGGCAAAATACTGGTCAGGTTTTGGTTGGCTTGATTTGTTTCTCTATTGTTTCCAAATACTTTTTATGACCATTGAGGTGTGAAGTTGCCATAATATGTTCTTCCGCTTTCATCTTCTGTTCTAATTTCATGTCATGGTGTCAGAAGCACAACAGCGATTAACTTTTGTTTATGGAATAAAATCATTCACATGATGTTCGGTCTTATTGAGGATATTGTTGCATTCACTTATTACTGCAGTAATAAATATACAGTGCCATTCCAACCAGCCAGCTCACTGCACAGCCCTGGAGCCAGGATTTAAACAGGTTATTTTGGTCCTCTGTAGCATGTGAGGGCATTGGATTACATGACAGTGTGCCGAGTTAAAAACATTTACGTTTTGCAAGTGAGAGGAGAATTTCCCCAACAGTCTCTTTGACCTGCTGTACATACTGAAATATGAATAAACACTCTGGTTACCAAAAAAATAATTTAAAACCTTATATTTGACAGGACAGTTGAGATGGATAATGAGCTGTTCATTAGTCTGCGCTCATTTTCAGGGTTATCATAAAGTTCACTGTCATATCTATCAAGTAAAAACAAAATAATACACAGAATACAAGTGTAAAGAATTAAAAAGGACACACAAACAAAAGAACCATTTGATTCCTGGATTTCAGCCCTCCACTCAACTTCTGCAACAAGTCTTATTTTTGTGTTCTGAGGTGGACAGGGGAGAAGACCATCCTGGGAATCTCGGCGTCCACGCATTTTACTACGAGGACATTTTGTGGAGTTTCATTCCTGAAAGGAGCACTGTTCTCTTTGTCCACCACCAGACCTCCATAACAGTTTCTGCACACCGCCTGATACTTGTCAGCTCCACCGATCACTTCCACCTGATCAACACAGACAAACAATAGTTAACTGGTTATAAAAATGTGATGAAAGACGAGACTGTTTCACATTCACTACAGTCAGCACCAAATCTACCCACTTTGCACTTAAGGGTGGGTGATAAAGGACGCAATATCCCAATAACATTCAGAATTGTCTCAGTATTGATACGTTGAATGAAACACGAGAAGTCAAACATGTTCAACACATTTGGATTTTTAGTGAAAGAAATATAAGTTCAAGTATTTAAGACTCAGGCTGTGTCTGATTTTGATAAAAGTATCTTGTTATAATACGATTACAGCATTCAGAGAGACAATACACCATAATTTAGTTATTTGTCCAACACCTGGCACACCAGCACCCATTTAAAAAGAGTGTTCTGAAGCACTTAATGGTCAACTTAGTTAAGACTTTTCTCATGTTTTCCTCCTCACCTCCTTCTCAGCTCCTATCCTCTTGGTGTAGGCAGCTTCTTTATAACACTGCATGCAGACGGCATGGAGCTTCACTATGCTCTCTGCCAGAGGGATGAGGTTCAGGATGTTTCCAAATGGCTACAAGAATGCACAGGAAAAGCAGTCAGTCAGTACCACTGAATAGATAAAAGTATAATTACATTACAAGGACAGAACAGACACTTTACAGTGTGGAATAATGAGCACATTGAACTGGCTGTTATAGTGCTGCTCATGCAGATTGTTCAGTCCCTCCTTTAAAATGTGCTTCTTGTCTTGGACATGTTGTTGTGTCTATACCCACAGTGGAGCTCTATCTGGCCCTGCAGCATGCACACAGTGTCCGTTTGTGTGAACTCGGAGTGTTTGCCAGTATCACAGACATGTGGAGACAAACACAGATACTCACCTTTCTCTGGAAAGTTCCATCCAAGGCAGCTACAATGACTGTCTTCCCTAAATTGGCCATCTCCTCACAAAACTCCACTACGTCTGGAAACTACACAAAAGAAGCACAGATATAGTTGGTGGGGAATTCATCCTGCTGAATTAACACCCCTCACTAGTGCAGAGTAAGACATCTTGGTCTTTGTGGACGTGAACAGTTTCCTCTGTGGAGGAAAATACACAGTGTATATACTTACAAACTGTCCTTCATCAATTCCAATGACACAGGCTTGCAATGCCAGAGGCCGCGCATCTCCCAGACATTTGGCTGGTAGAGCTTCCATTGTGCTTCTAAAAGACAGACAGGATAGAAGGGGAAACAATAATAAAAAGGGAGATGTGTACTGTGTTGTTACCTTGCTTGATTTGTCATTTTACTAACCAAAAGATGTTTAAAATATATCTGAGGAACACTTTGCAAATTACTTCTGCTTTATTCAGAAGTCCACCAACATAATGCCCGAAAGGGAAATCTACATCAACCACAGAATCCACTAGAGGTCATGTTTTGCTCAGGCATCATGGATCATTTTTCAGAAGCAACTAATGCAATTCCTGATTTAGTTCAATTCAAAATAAAAGTAAACTCTTTAGACAAGGGGTTAACTGCTGTCCATCTAGATGTCCTTTCAGTGTATCCACCGCAGCTTCACATTTTTCTTTTGTCATAGCTATTTCACTCTTTGTAGTAAACAATAATTTCATGTTTCCAATAACAACCCATCCACCTCATGTTATATTTGTCATTGTAGGGACATTGCTGAAGCAGCTGTGCACAAATTAAATCTAATAAGCAAGGTTACAAAGCCCTAAGGTCTTCCTTTTCTATTGACTTCATTACCACATCCCCCAAACACAAAGACAAGTATATTTCTGTAAACGTGAGCAACTTGGCTAAATAAAAAAGTGCATTAAAAACAGAGGACTTACTTGTCATGTGTGGCCATGCCTGTGTCAGAATAACGTATGTCCTTGGCATATTTGATCACCAAGCAGTTATACTGGGCTATCTGGAAACGGCGCACTCTTCGCATCAGTTCAGTGCTGCAAAGTAAATGACAATAATTTAGTTAATATCAGTGAAACCCATCTGTACATTATGTGCACAAAAATACAATGTTATGGGACAGTGCCTCTCTCACACAGTATTCACTAGCATGACACTATGAATGAGTACTATGCAATATTGTTTGGTATAATGAGCAACATCAGTGTGCTAAAATAAAATGTGTCAATATACAAAGCATACTGCACAGCTACTGTACACTGTACAACATATGATCATATAGATTGTATAGATGGGAGCTCAGCTGGGAAAACAATGCAGGGAATTTGGCGGGATGTTCAAGTGTGGGCGGAATTTGTGACCTCAATGTCGTTTTAACATGACTTTAAACAGTGAAAATCAATAACACCAGCTAGCTACACCTGCAAAGAGACCTGCTGCTTTTGTTCGTGAATGAATAACTCACCTTTTGCCTGAAAACATCGGTCCAAAGATGACCTAAAAACAACAGTGAGGAGCTGTTAGTCGGCTGAGGAAGTAAGTAAAGTCAAACGTTAAGACAGCTGAAAGTCAATGACACATTCCTTTAAATACACACCTAACGTTAGCCCATAGTATGCCCTGTTTCCCTGCGTTAACATAAGCTGCGTTAGTTGGGTTTGATATAATTAAGACAATAACTAACCTGAATCTGTCCCCGTGCTTTCCTCGGTGAATTTGGAAGAACTCTTGGGAAATCCACACAGTCCATTTTTATTTAATGTCGCAAGAATTAAAAGGAAAAGAAACACAGCGATATATAAAAAGTTAAATAAAAAACAAACTCATTGGTTTGTTGCCCTGAAACTAAATGTTGAATATAGCGCGCCAGCTGATGTCAGCCGCTTTATCTAAAACTCACCAATGGGCGAAGAGTCACGTGAATCTATTGAACCTATCAGCTTCCACAAAGAGCGCAGGCGCCACTGCGGACCAATCAGAGCACAGGAGCTACACAGAGAGGGTTGTTTTTGTTTTATATACATATAAAGTAATGTTACTGTAGAAACAGCATTTAACGTTATAATATTGAGTTATAATATTAAGAAATTATAATAATAGTAAGAAAAAAGGACATAGATGTACTTCTATTAATCTATAACTGACCATCCTATAATGTCACAGTGTTAAAATCCCACATTCAGATTTAATGTTTCTTTTTGTTTGCAGAGGTAAATATAACATTAAAATGATGTACATATTAATGCATCAATAATTATGATCCAATAATATAATATGCATTGTTCTTGGTACTTACTAATACGTTTGTACTTTTACTTAAGTCAAATTTTGAATGCAGGACTTGTAACAAAGTTTTACTTAAGTGAAAGATATGAGTACTTCCTCCATCACTGACACAGTGAACACTAATATTCATTTTCACACAGGAAGTAGTCATTTCCTTCAGCACCACACTACAAACATTTGCAATGCCTGTATTTTTCTAGTTTTCTATAAAAAAAAAAGGCCGTGACTTTCACTTCCTATAAGGCAGCTGTTCTGTGTATGAAGTGGTCACACATATGTTCGGTCTGTCAACAGATGCTCAGCTGCAGTGTCTTTCTCTTCCCCCTTTAAACTCGCCTACAAACAGCTTTTCAGGGTCTCGCCACCTGTTGGAAAGTTTGAGAAATTATTAATGGGTCAACGTTTAAATAACATATTGAGTAAGTCAAGTGTGGGTCTAAAGTTCACTCCAGCTGTTCACACGTACTCCTCGGGTTTGGTGGACTTTCTGCGAGTTAAGTCACTTCAAGACATACAACCATGCACTGGGCTGATATGAAGAAAGATGTAAGAGTTTCACTTTGAGTTGTATTTTCCTTTTAATCTCTGCTGGCATTGTGAGACTGTTTGGCGTGGCAGAATTATAACTATAGCTTTAACTGTGACCTTATAGTTTGACGTTTTGAAATAACAACCTTTCATTGTTCCTATTGTAACAACAAATAAAAGAAGTTACAGTAAAAGAGTGACGCCCTCGGCAAAGCAGAGGGTTAATAATAGCAGGGGAGGGCGCTGTTGACCGTGTTTACAGTGTTTATCACCGCGGCTCATGGTGCTCGGTGTCTGGGCTTTCATGGCCGCCCGGTTGACCGCAGTCTCTCCGTGTGACAGGAGCTTGAGAGGCAGTATTCACCCAGCCTGTGGTCGAACAGGATGTCGGCAGACGGCGTGATCAAGGCTCATGTGAAGGCTTTAAAGGAAGGTCGGTCTGTTTTAAAGCTAGATGCTAATTCGCAACAATACACAGAAATCCGGTTGGGGCGAATAGGCAGGCCAGCAGCACTGTAGGAAGAAACACAGCAGGTGTCTTGGCAAATGTCGTATCCGCGTGAAAATCCCTGTCAAAGAGTTGTAGGTCGAGAGAGGATACAGGATTTTTGACTGAGAAAACGCAGGCTGCTAAAATATATGTGTTTCTGAGGTAAAAGCTGTACAGGTTACATATTGGCAACTGTGCTTGATGAGTTTTGTGGAGATTTTCTGGAGCAGCTTCATCTTTGGAGAGTGTAAACATTATTTTTACAAAGAAAAAAACACAAAGAAACATGCTTCTCCCCCTGTATATATTCCACACAGTGCATCAACCCCCCTGGTCTCCCATGGCACCCCATGAGAAACTGTTTATGGATAAAACAACTACATGGAAATGTCTAAAACGGTGAATAAGATAAATAACAAATCAAGAAACTTAATCAGATTTATGCTAAAATCCAAAACCCTGAACACCCATACATTTTAAAAGGGTTAGCTACCGGTATAAACAGTATGGCAAGTTCTTTAATAGTAGATAAAGTTATGTCATCTCATTGTCACATTTTTTGTCCCTAGTGTCCACTAGAAGGTCATGCTTTCATACCGTGTGTGTGTCCAGGTACGGAGCGTGCCCGTGGCCTGGCTCAAACTTTGCTCAACGTGCCATACGGGGAAGGAGATGGAGAGAAACTGGATGTCTACATACCCAGCACCAACTCTTTGAGTACGGACTGCCATGACACCCAAACCCCACCACCCCATTGTCATGCTTAAAATATGCAGAAGCATAGATAATGTGTGAGGATTAACAGGCCTGACTCCCTCTGTTTCAGATGTCCCGCTTGTCATTTACCTACATGGAGGCTACTGGCAGTTCCTCAGGTACAGTGTTATGCTCCCTTCTGCTTTGCAATGTAGATTTAGATTTCTTGTTAGATTTTTTATGTTGATGCTTTGCGCTCACACAGCAAGGAGGAGTCGGGATTCATGGCTGTTCCACTCGTTGATAAAGGTGTAGTGGTGGTTGCCGTCGGCTATGACATCGCCCCCAAAGGTAGAGTTTAGAAGTTGTTTCTCTTCTTAGGGAAAAAGAGATTCGTTTATGAAGATAAACTGGGAATGTCACTTCTTTTTCAGGTAACATGGACCTGATGGTCTCTCAAGTACGCAGGAGTGTTGTTTCCGTTATTCAGCAGTATTCTCACATCAGGTACCCATGCTTTTTGCTTCAAGTTAGTTCATCATTAAAATGCAATTTTTAAACTTTCCCCTTCCCACCATCACAAATCCATTGTGTCTCTGTTTGTTTTTTTGAACTCCTACTGGTCTCTCCCTCAGTGGTCTGTACCTGTGTGGCCACTCTGCTGGGGCTCACCTGGCTGCAATGGTCCTCTCCACTGACTGGTCGCAGTACAGCATCACTCCTCAGATCAAAGGTAAGGTCCATCGGCTGAAATGGGCAGAGACTGACAGTAAAGCAGTATACTGAAGAAGAACCAAAGATGCTCAGAAATACAAGGTTGAGACACAAATGCTGCATAGCTGATATACGACTTAATTGTTTCTCTAATTGTCTTCTAGGTGCTTTCCTTGTCAGTGGCATATATGACCTCGTGCCCATCCTGTCCACCTACGTCAATGAGCCTTTGAAGATGACAGAGTAGGTTCCTGACAGAGTAGATTGTTTTCCGCTTTTTACTTGAGCAGGTTTATGCTACATGAGTTCAGTGACATCGGAGGAATGCAGTAGTATATGTTCTCCCATTGATAATAACCAGTTACCATACATTGCAATTGGTTATTACGTTGACATTTGCAAGTCAAATAATACAGAACAAAAACTCTTCTTTTCATCAGTTCTATGCAGGCCATTTTAATTTATAATATCATGTGGGAAGCTAGTAAAGATGTGAGGGCCTTTGTCCCTCCCGTAAAGGGGGGGAAAAAAAGATTGTATTAGGCCTTTTGTGGCTCCGGAGAGAGCTGCGGGAAAGCTGATAAATTGCCTCAAGTGATGTCATTTGAGTCAGCTTCAGATGGTGCTGAAGACTACAAGTTTGAAAATGAAAAAAAATCTGGGGGTGTGGAGTTAGAAAGAAGTGAGCTTACCAGACCTCTGTAGCCTGCTTCTCCCTCACTACTAGCATAACACACCCAAATCTCTGACCGAACTGTTGACGGTTGAGTTGCATTGTGGGTGATGTAGGCACCAGGTTTTGACAAGGGAGAAGAATGCGTGGAATAAAACGGACGATATCTCTGGTTCTGTATTTTCATACTTTTTGTTCTAAACAGTCCATCATGAGTCTCACAATAGTAGCAGTGCAATGCTAAATTGGTGGAGTACTGTTGGACTGGTAGGTGTATAATCTGATTACTGACCAGATGAACAGGGTTTTACAGTAATCTGACGTTCATAACATGTAAAGGGGATAATTCAATTTACTTCCTTGACCTGATTACTCATGATAATCCAGAGTTTCTCAACCTTGGGGGCTGGAGCTACTTGATGTACAAACATAAAGTTACTTGACATACAAACATGGAGTTAACAAATTTGTTTGTTAAAGACTTCCAAGAATATCAGTCTTAATGTATTTTTTGACGTTTGGTATTTCTTATAAAAACAATGTATAATCTTTTCTGGAGACTACATTTTGGGCTCCTTTCATTCACACGACAACTTGAGAAATCTTAGCTGCTTAGGTTTTGAAAATTTTCAGATTTAAAAATGGGATCATGATCCAGATAAGGCTGAGAAACCCTGCAGTGGCCGAATCCATTTCTATGTGCGTGCATGTAAATGAACTGTGATGTAGAGAGCATTGTGTATAAGAGTGTTGTGATTGTCTTTGTGGAGGAGAACTGTGCATGTAAAGGTCCTCGTGTGTGTGTGTGTGTGTGTGTGTGTGTGTGTGTGTGTGTGTGTGTG
>LKNJ01001382.1:51839-113633 GCA_002120245.1 Maccullochella peelii | reverse complement strand
ATGTGTGTGTGTGTGTGTGTGTGTGTGTGTGTAATTGTCCTCTGCTGGTCTGTCGTGCCAGTCAGTATTTGACTCCTCTGTCCCCCGGTTGTCTCCTGTCTGCAGGGAGGTGGCGATGAGGAACAGCCCCAGCAAGATGGTCCCTCAGCTCAAACTCTCCTCCTCCAGCTGCCACATCATTATGGCCGTCGCTGAGAACGACTCGCCAGAGTTTCGCAAGCAGTCGGAAGAATACTACAAAGTCAGTGCTGCTGATAGAGCATGAACGATATTTTGTTTAGAATATGAAGGGAATTATTTATTAAAAGTGCCCTGTGGAGTTCTCTTGTAAACACTCTGCGTTCTTCTTCTTCACAGCCTTTGTTGGCGCATTGCTATGTCTTTTTTTGTGTGTTACTGGCGCCAACTGTCGACCAGCACAGCATAGCTTGAACCCGGTGGCAGGAATGTGTATCGTCTGCATGTGCATCCTTGTTTACAATACAAACAAAATGGGAACCCATGATGAACACTGCACCGTAGCACTGCTAGTGGCCCAAAACACCTCGGGGTACAT
The DNA here is from genome assembly GCA_002120245.1 of Maccullochella peelii. Classification (NCBI taxonomy): domain Eukaryota; kingdom Metazoa; phylum Chordata; class Actinopteri; order Centrarchiformes; family Percichthyidae; genus Maccullochella; species Maccullochella peelii. Next base: position 113,077 of record LKNJ01001382.1, on the reverse strand, counting down.
TTTTAAGTTTGAAGCTAATTATTACATCAAATAATCAGACAATTATTGTTTTCGATTAAAGGTTTAGTTTATAAAATGTCCACAAATAGTGAAAAATGCCCGTTATAAGTTCTTTGAGCCCAAGGTGACGTCTTTTAATCACTTATTTTGTCCAAAACCCAAAGATATGTGTAAAACAGAGAAAAGCAACAAATCTTCACCTTCACATTTAAGAAACTGGAACCAAAGAAAATGTGGCATTTGTGATTTAAAACTTAAATTAATCAAGAACCCACATTTTTGTCAGTTTTCTGGAAATTGGTCTTGCTGTGACCTTATTCTTATTCTGTGTGTAAATGATTTGTAATCATGTTTTATTAAGATATATGAAGTTGGTGTTTTGGAAATAGTTGTGCGTATGTACTTATTTCCTTACCTCGTTCTTCTGGCTTTAAAGACTTTGGAGGCGTCAGGACTTGATGTGACCATGGAGGATGTGGCGAACACAGACCACTTCAGTATCATTGAGCAACTGGTAGATGGGGAGTATCACCTAACAAAGGTAAACACTCCTTCCTTTCTTTCTTTTTTTCTGACCAATAGCTTTATGGCATTAATATACAATATGAATGTACAACCTGGAGCTGTGCTGATGACAAATAACTAAAGTTATGAGAATGAGCTTTACTTGATGGTAGTAACAGTAGTCTTAAACCTGCTAAAACATTATCCTGGAAACTGTCAGCCACCTTTTCATCACATATCCAACCCAGTTTTTGTAGTTTTTTGCAAAATTCAGCATACATGTATGGACTATAGTACATATTTTTGTAGTCTTTAAGGTGATATTACGGTAGGCACTGTATTTGTTGTTAAACCAGTGGTGTTTAAATTAATTCCTTTTTCTGTAGCTTCTCTTGAAGATGATGGGGAAGAGCTGAGGCGGATCCATCATCTGACATCAACATACCCCTGTATCAACATACACCTCTGAACAGAGTCATCGTGCACCGATATTGATAAAATATGCATTATTTCAGGTTTGTACAATTTCTGTCCCATTTTGATTGATCAACAATAAGGTGGCATGGATTGTTTCTGACCATCTAGTTTACTGTTTTATTAGTTGTATCTCTTTGTTGACTGCTGTCCTAAATAAGGAAAATGTCCTAAATAAGATTTGTTTTTACCAACCACATTAACATGTTATGGAAACATTGTGTGCCTAACACCGAGTCACTTCAAGTGACTGTTGCAAATTATACTACAGTTAAATCTGCTCATATTCAGATGTAATCAGACTATTTAACGACCATAGTGCACAATGTTATTGTCGGGATCCGGCACACTAAAAGTTATAAAGCTGATGGTTAGTTTTGGCTTATTTCCAGTGTTTTGTAAAAGGGTGGGTCTGTCTTGTTTTGTGTTTTTCTTTCCTGTGACAATCTGCACCACAACATTAAAGTCCATGGGTACTGACATATCATACAAGTGAATGTAGCTTTTTATTGTAACCTCCACAATGATGATATCGCACCCAGGGAACTTTCATGAAAACTATATTGAAATCCACAAAGAACAAATTTAACTGATGCACATTGTTACTTACTGCCATCATTCTAGCATCTTAAATAATTGTTTACATTATTGTTTACACAAAGTGTTGTATTAATCATCTGTATAGTCTGTAGATTATGAAGAAAATCATCACAATAAATATTTATATTTGAGAATTTCTGTGATGACAGTTGTTTGTTTATGTGTGTGAGTGTAGATGTAGATGTCTTGTGGCCCTGTCTCAAAGTTTAAAGACCTCTATTTTACTTTATACTGGGCTCACATGGTGCATTCCCAAATAAAGTTGTATTTAATCAAATGACCACACAGTGGCACAGAAAACCAAAACCAGCTAAATATTATAGGTTTCCTGGTTGGTTCCTGGGCAAATAATGACTTCACCACTTAGTTGCCAGTTTATTAGGTAGCTACATGTAGCTAAAACTAATGCAGTCTAATTCGACAGCTGTGCAAGGTTGTGGTGTCCAGTTTTAGTTTAGTTTTTAACTTATAAAACTGTTGATTGAACTTTATGGTTATTTCGGGGGTTGTAGTTTGTGATGTGGTCGTAACTGAGAGGTGTTTGTGTTCCTAATATTTTGTCCACCCCATTTATATCAGTGAGGGTATACTAAGTAAATATAGACCACATAATTAATGGGGCCCAACAGCCCTCTAAAAGGTTAGTAAGGCCATGGCCAGAGTCCCTCTCAGAGAAAATGACTTATCCCTAAACGTTTCTCTCATTTAGTGAAATTAACAATAATAAATCAGTAGTAGTTATAGGGAGTGTTTGAATGCCAGTTTTGCCACGGTTATGGCATAATCTGGATATCAGTAGTTAGGTTGTGACAGACAGTGTGGGGACATTTACCACAGCAGTTCAGTTGGTTCATAGTGTCCAGGCAGGAGGAGCTAATCGCCGGGAAGCTGCTAACCAAACGTCCATGAAATATGGCCAGCCGAGCGGACTTGAAGACCCTCTGCAGCAGGTAAGTTAAGCCCTAAGGTTTCTAAACTCACGAAATGGCGACCATTTAAACCCTTAACTCAGTCCAGCGACCAAGCTTGTTGGTAATACTAACGTTAGCCTGACAAATGTTAATGCTAACAAGCTCAAGGTGCTAGCTGACGTTAGCTTCGTGGCTAACATTTTTGAATGGAACCGGTGTGTGTTTCCAATCCTTGTACAGGGTTAAGCAAGTGTTTCGCTAACTGACAACTCTCTTATGCTAGTACGTCGACGTTAAATCCTTGAGCTTTCGTGTGATAGTTGAAAGTTTTGAGGTTTAAACGTTTAGTTCACTTTTGTGGCAGCCGGGTGATCAAAGTTCACAAGTGTTGCCGGGTCCTTCACTGACTCGTAATGTCTCTCTGCCTTCGTGGCTATCTGTGAACGCAGGCAGGGAGGGTGTGTGAGCTGTAGCGTGAAGTTACAGCAATTATCAAAGCAGAAATGTGTCAGCAGACATCTAGTTGGCACCCAAGGAGGACAAGGAGTACAACTTGTTATCTTTTTTTAGTCACCTCACAGCAAAAGGTCCTCAAGCCGGTTAAATGTTGTTGGTGAATCTCGAGGTAAGAGATCACTCAACTACCTGTTTGTCTGCATCTTATTTTACTGTCAAATGTGAGCTACCATCTGTAAATTATAAAACCAGGTGTTTTTGTTGACTTTGATGGGTTATGTTATGATTTTCATACTGACTGAAGGCCAGGCTACTAAAGCAACATTAGACACAAACATTTACACTATGGTGGACAAAAAGTTAATAAATTGAGAGCAAAATTTCATTTAACAGGTAGAAAGCCCATGTTGTGACCTTAAATGACACCGTGAGCATGGAACTTAATGGAGACTTGGGTGTATTAAAGCCAGCCAGGGGATTTGGGCTTATATAGGCCTATTGTGTATTAATCATCAAAAGTGCAACCTTAGCTGTGAAACTCTTTGTTCAAGACACAATGTGCTCGACACCACTAATCAGTAATTGCTGACCGGGCCATAGTCTTTCTTAATCCCACTTATAATTAAACTCAGACATGCTACACCTTCACAGGTTTGGTTTCCACACCCAAACTGTTCTTCCTAAATTTTATAATTTTTAGTGAAGCTTGGCTTTCTTTCTTGGCTCTACAAGAAGGGGTAGAAACTTGAGATAGTGTAAGGGAGAGAAATGGAGACTTGAGATCAGTTATTCATGTGGGACAGAGGGCTGTAGGGACGTGGAGTTTATTATGGGATGCGTGTGAAGGAGAACAACATGATGGCTACAGCGTGTTCTGTGGAGAAGAGGCGAAGGAAGGGTAAATAATTTAATTCTTCATACAGCGAGGCTGTGTTGGGTCTGTGCTGTAGAGGGAAATGGGAGCCATGCATACAATAGTGACAAAAAGGGCATTATTTGTTGGTCAAGAGTTTGCCAATTTGACTTGTGTGTGTGTGTGAGAAAGAGCATGTTAGTTGAGGAGTGTGAACTTGTTTAGAGAGCCGCTGTAGAGGCAGAGGGGAGAAGTAATGCTTACCAGCTGTATGTGATATAAGATTATGTGGTCCACTAAGGTAATACCAAATCTTTCTAGGAACTGGTTTGTGTTTACACCCTTGGCTGATATTGCTCTTTCGCAGAGGCAAACATCTTGGGTTACTAAATGGTGGTGATTTATCTGTTTAATTACACAAGCGCTCTGTTACTTCAGTTCCACCTAGATATTGCTTCAGCTCTGCCGTAAATGTGTTAGATCCCATTCATTTTGAAGCTGCATTTGTTATCGTGCTAACTTTTTGTAATATTTTGCTGCAATCATGCATTCCAATCTCAAGCAATCATTTGTAATTGCTAGGAAAGTGGTTTTAATTTTTCAGGAAATTGCCTTCTAAACTGCAGGAATAAATGCGTGTGCAAGAAAAAGATCTAGTAAACTTAAGCGTTGTTGGGTTTTGTTTTACTGCTATTAAAGAGAGGTAATGTTTCAAGATATGTTTGTAATGCAAGAGTGAGAGCGCTGTCAGAAATGATAATATTGGCCAGTAATACTATACAAATTAATTTCATTTAAACAGGGAGAAACCACATTGTATGACTCAGTGCAGGTGATTTGAGGGACCTCAGACTATGGCTGTGCTGAAGCTTATTTATTATACCTGTTGGTTGCCCTTGACAACCGAAAGGTCAAAGGTCACCTTGGCACTCATGTTCTCACAAAACAAGCACACCTCTCATATTTCAGCGGGCAGGGTGTCTGTTAGCATGTCATAGCAGCCTACACCTGTGAAATCTAAAATGATCCGAGAGCCCATTTGTAACTCAAATAAAAGCAGACAATAGTTCATTGTAACCAACTCCACATGGATCTGAAGAGGAAAAATTCACGAAAGTTCACTTTGTAGTAGATCCATGTGAGTTCAGTTTGTGAATGCCATGGTCTTCTGCACATTGTCAGCACGGTTTTAGATTTGGACGATTGGAGAAATCACAGGTATGAAACTTGTTTTCCTGGCTTCTAGCTTTAGATGACATTACATTTACTCACTGAGCGTATCACCAACAAAACACTGCAACAGGCATGAGAGGCGTCAAATTGATGGTGCTATACAGCAGAATTATAGGAACAGACACCAGGCACATTTAGTATCTGGAAATCTTTTCCAAATGATTCACTGAATCCACAGAGGAACTGGGTTTCCCATAAGACGTCCCTTAGCCACCCAGATCCTGATGCATCCCTTCACTAGGGCTGAAACTAACAATTATTTCCATTATCGATTAATCTGCCAATTATTTTCACGATTAATCGTTGATTGTTTAGTCTATAAAATTTCAAAATTTGTGAAAAATGCTAATCACAATTTCCCAGAGCCCAAAATGACGTCTTCGGATAGCTTCTTTTGTCCGATCAGCAGCCCAAAACCCAAAGACTCTTCATTTACTGTCATGAGTGACAAAGAAAATGAAGTCAAATCCTCACATTTAAGAAGTTGGAACCAGCAAATGTTTTACATTTTTGCATGAAAAATGACTGAAACAATTAATTGATTATAAAAATAGTTGACAATTAATTTTCTTTCGATCAACTAATCGTTGCAGCACTACTCGTCATGTGATCAATGCCGTTAGTAGATGATGGCCTAAACAACAGTCATACTTATTAAATATGTGGCATTTGCTGGGTGAAATTGTGCCTCTGCACTTTTTCCCTGAAGGTTAGTATTTTATTTAAGCCATGTATGTGTATTCATTGTAATGTTAATGGTAATGTTAGAGGAGGTGGCCCACCTCTGCTATAAAACACTGCGGGAAACACTTCTGTTCAAGTGAAAACATGAAAATCACTAAAGGAAATCAGAATGGTCTGTTTTTCCCTCACTGCTCTAGTGAAATGCAGTTTCAGTTTACAAACAAACATCTTTGGGGCTCAGGAGGACAAAATAATTTGACATTAACATCAGAACAGAGCGGGGTTAATTATAGGCTTGTCGTCCTGAGGAAGTAGGACGTGCCTGCTACCTACACAGTATGCATATTAGTGGTTTTGTCTGAACAGCACAACAAAGCTCTGTTGTGAACAAAGAACAATAGGAACAACAGCCTTTTTTCCAACATGTTGCTCTCCTCCCTCGTGTTCATTCTTTCATCTTCCCCAGCTATTGTTTTCAGTGTTTTTTTTATGCAAACTTTATAAAGATTTTTCATGAGATTAACTGTACAAATCGGTTACAAATAGTGAATTGAATCTTGTCAGCCGAAAATGATTCCAGGTCATTCTATACAATATCATGTAATGAACACTAACCTGACAATTTGACATGTGATTTGAATACCTAAAGGAGTGGAGTCCAAGGAGTGCCATAAAAAAGAATAAATCTGGGAAAGCATAAGACAATAAATGTGGATATTTTTCCTTTTGATTTCCTGTATTGCTTTTTTCCCCCTTTTTGCTTTTGCCTTTCCCTTATTGCGTTTGCTTTTCCCATATTGCTTTTGCTTTTCCTTGAAGGGCCAAGCTGTCAATCAACTGGCTTTGAGCGGGCCTTCCTGCCCAGGCTGAGTAATCAATTCATGCACACATGAATCCTGCTTTGGCGGGAGCTTTTTAGTGCGGACAACAGGAAGGAGACACGATGCAAGGGCTGGATGCCGGGAGAAGGAAGAAAAGGATTTGCTTCCTAATGTGTGCGCCGGTGTTCCAGTCATTATCTGGTCATCTGCATGGAGAGGTCTATTTCTAATTTGCTGAGACCTTTTTTTCCTACATGCCATAATCTGCAACAGTGGCAACGGATGTCATGTGTCAGTGTCTGTATTGGTCAGCGCAGACATTTGCCCAAGACTCTCCATGACATCTTCCACCATCCTCAAAACAGTCTGGTTTGAAATGTTCCTCCACATACTGAGCAAGTGTTAAAAGAACTTGTTGGACACCTCTCCTTAACTCTTGCTCCACTTCTGCCGATGTTTCCTTCCCCANTTCAAACAAACCGTTCACACTGTGCATGCACAAGTCTGCGTCGTGTCTCCTTCCTGTTGTCCCTGCTAAAAAGCTCCCGCCAAAGCAGGATTCATGTGTGCATGAATTGATTACACAGCTTGGGCAGGAAGGCCCGCCCAAAGCCAGTTGATTGACAGCTTGGCCCTTCAAGGAAAAGCAAATGGAAAAATAATTATTTGTCTTTATATATCCACATTTATTTATTCTTTTATTTATTTATTTTATATTTCCTCATTTATTGCCTTATTCTTTCCCAGATTTATTCTTTTTTATGGCACTCTTATGACTCCATAAAGAAATTCTGTAATGATGTATATTGATATTTTAAGGTGTTCGTTTCTTACAGTTTTTGCACTTTCCTCTCTTTGTCAGTTTTTATTACCTTTTACATTTTGTTACACCACATACTCCATTATGCCTCTTTGCTGATCTGCCTCTCTGTGCTCACTCCCAGGCTATAGTGGTGATCCACCCCAGTCCAAGTCTGACAGTAAGGATGAAGACGAGACTTCCATGACCTCCTTTGGTGTTGCCGTCCGAGGCCTCCCCCTGGCCTTGGCGTCCATGACACAAGCTACCACCTCAGACTCACGCTTCCACCCTAAATGGCGGGCGATCACTGTGGCGACCCTGCTGGCTTTAGTACTCATGTTATACCTGCACCGTACAGTAGGGGACAGAAACACTGCTACCAAAGGTTACTACCGCAACAGGGTTCACAGTCTGCAAATGCACAGTGAGAGTGACATCTTCAGGGACACTAACAGACAAATTGCACGAAGCCGCTTCCGCCACCAGAGAAGGGAAAAACCTTACAATGACACATACCCGTTAAGTCCGCCGGAGAAGACAAAGCATGGCACCCGCTACTGTATTGGTGTCATCGCAGACCTGGACACAGCGTCGCGTAGCTCTAAGGACCAGACTTGGTTCAGCTACATGAAAAGAGGTTACCTGACCGTTTCAGATAGCGCTGACAGACTGGAGGTGGAGTGGGATGCTGAGACGGTCACTCTGGAGAGTCATCTGGCTGAGAAAGGACGAGGTAGCAGGATATGGACGCACACACTGATCCGTTATTCTCTGCATATATCCACTGTGTTTGTGTTCTGACATCAGCATGTGGGTTACCTCAATGTCTGACTGACTAACTGTGTTGCAGGTATGGAGCTGTCCGAGCTGGTGGCATTCAACGGTCACCTGTACAGTGTGGACGACCGTACGGGTGTGGTGTACAGGATCGAGGGCAACCAGGCTGTCCCCTGGGTGATATTACCTGACGGTGACGGCTCAGTCTCCAAAGGTCAGTCTTCAATAGATGTCTTACCTCTGTCCATTGCATACATGTTGGTCCTTTTGAGCAACTACTCTTTAACTGTTTGTTTGTTTGAAAATTTTGATTTCCTTCAACAGCACAACTTTCCACTCAAAAAAATTAGAACTATAAACAACAAAACAAAAAAAGTAGTCCAAAGATTGCCAATGTAGCCTTTCTTAGATTGTGCCCTATAGTTGGAACATCAGTAGAAAACAACTGGCAACACAAAGTAACAGTGACTGGTTGACGGCAGTTTTAAGAGGTTCCCGTTCCTTCTCACTAATCAGTCCTTGTTTTGTGTGAAGGATTCAAGGCAGAGTGGCTGGCAGTGAAGGATGAGCACCTGTATGTTGGCAGCCTGGGGAAGGAGTGGACCACGACCTCTGGGGTAGTCATCAACAACAACCCAGAGTGGGTGAAAGTTGTTGGCTACCATGGTGACGTGGAGCATGAGAACTGGGTGCCGTACTACAACGCCCTGCGGAGCGCAACAGGGATCCAACCACCAGGTTCTGGTTTCTTCTTTATAGTCCTGTCCACATTGGCACCAAGGGTGTAGTTTTAGATCTCAGGGGTTCTTTAATCCAAAACCCTGATCCATAAATAAAACCCTGAAGTAAATTGCTGTTACCGTTGCACAAACCATATTTAAAATCACATTTAGTTTCATTGGAAGATATGAATATATGAATATATGTTTGCACCTTTACTTACCTAAAAAAAAAAAAAGCACTGTGATTTAGTGCTTTATGTCTGATGGACATTCAATTCTAGCATCTTTGTAGGAGAAAATAAACTGTAAATCAAAAGAGATATAGTATACAGTATATTTTCCTGTTGTGAGTACCAACTTCAACCAATTAGAGGGTGGGGCAGCTTGCATATAGCCTGGGAGGCAAAACCCAGGGTAGAAAAAGCTGCCTCTCGTAAAACTTTGGCTGTGAGCCCATGGTTTGCTGACCCAGATGAGCAAATAAACATTTTTTATGAATGAGCTTCTCTCATTTGGATTTTGACTGCTGGACAGAGTCACCCTAACTAAACTAAAAATAGCATATTGAAAAGTGGAAATGATGTACACTCACATTTACTCACCATGGGCATAATTCCTCTTATGAATTTTCATACCTCTCTTCTTCAACTCCCCTTGTTCTATAGGCTACCTTATCCATGAATCAGCAGTGTGGAGCGAGCGTCTCCAGCACTGGTTCTTCCTCCCTCGCCGTGCCAGTCATGAGCACTACGAAGAGACTGCAGACGAGCGGCGCGCCACCAACCTCCTCCTGTCCTGCCCCGCAGATTTCAGCCACATAACAGTGCGGCACGTCGGACCGCTCAACCCAACGCACGGCTTCTCCTCGTTTAAATTTGTCCCAGACACAGACGATCAGATCATTCTGGCCCTGAAATCCGAGGAGGATGCAGGCCGGATTGCCACCTACATCATTGCATTTACGCTAGACGGTCGGGTGCTGATGCCCGAGACAAAGATAGGGGATGTGAAGTACGAAGGGCTGGAGTTTATTTGACAAGGACAAGGCTGAAGGTGCACACGTTCCTCAAGGCAATATCTGCAGGGGGTCCTCCATGGTTTGGAAGACTAAGAAATGAACTGTATACATGCAACACTGTTGTTTTGAGTCCTAAATATTACATTCCCCTCTCAGTTCTACTGTGCAATAATGTCGTGTGACCCAAAGTTATATATTTAATAATTATTTAGTATGATGATAAAGAGGAGCAACAGAAGGTAAAAGGGTAGGAGAATGCCTACCACCACCACCAGGGGAGGACAATTAAGTGTCACCCATGATTGATCAGTTCAGTTTGTGTGCGACTGGTTTGGGCAGCCAATCTGTGAGTAGACACGCACACACAGATTTTTATTCTTTTAAAGACTGGTAGATTGATACTTTTATCTAAACCTTGAGGTAAACATAATGGTTTGATGAGAAACTACTGATATTACAGAGGAGTCTGGGTAAAAAAAAAAATTGTATCTATCAAACACCAGCTAATGTGGATCTCCTCTCCTGCAGCCAAACTCTGCTGGTCAGACACTCAGGGGAACAAGGTGAAACAGGATAAAACATTTAAAAAAAAAAAAAAATAGAAATGAATGTCCTTAAATTACTTGAAATTTTAAATCTGTTTAGACACAGTGAAGTCTCTTGATGCATATCAACTTCTGCTTCATAAACTACTTAAGCTTTTCTGAGCAGGTCCACCTCAAATGTTGGCTCACATATGTTAAACTGAATATCATCACTTCTCAAGCCAGAGAACAAGTGAAACACCAGCTATTTTATTTAAAGATTAATCATTCCTATATTCCTTTTGTATCCTCTCAAAACACAATTAAAACACCTACTCTTGTTTGAATGTGTTATGTCATTTTTAATGCAACAAATCAGAAACTTAAGGTTGTATAACATTTTTATTGTGCTGGGTTAAAACAATTTTAACTAAAACTTTTTTTTTTTTTTACAAAATTCCATTATTATACAGTTCTTTGTTATACAGCTTTCATTAAGCATTTCCTGACCGTTACATTATAGAAGGACATTGGCAAATGGTGATGGCTACTAAATTACACAAATAATGATATTAATGGATTGAAAATGACGACTGATTTCAGTTTGATTATTCACACAACAGTTGTATCTCAACATTTCAAACCTGAGGAAAATCCTTGTGACTGATGTTGTTCACAGGCTTGTTCCCATGGCAATGATGTCTTGAGGTAGACCGGCCATTTTTATGGGTTTGAAGGAGCCCAGTTTAGTGTAAAAATCGAGCATCCGCCGATCGCTCTGCCTCAGCTCACAGAACACTCCTCTGGAACCTTAAAAGTTATGGAAAGGGAAGCAAAGATGGTGTTTGGGATTTAACCTTTATTCTCTAAAGTCCTAGAAAAGAAGGATTATGTCTTAAAATGGATTTGATCGATACTGGGACAAAGTCATGCAACGTCAGTGATGCAAAGCTCTCAAAACCAGCCAATATTATCATTGCACATCTTACTGCCTGCAGATTTAGAACTGTGCTTGTGCCATCTGCAGTTTCGTAAACTGAAGCATATTTTCTGCTGAATACTGGTAAGAGCAGTGTATGTCCCTTGTCCTAGTTATTTTGGGGAGAGAAAGACAGTCTTCCCACATGGATTGTATTGGGGAAAAAAGACAAAAATTGAAGCTTCAACTCTCAGATGGCACTAGTATTTAAATTACAGGAATTATTAATTCCCATGCCTGGCAACATCAACATGTCTACATCTGCAGGAATAAACTGATGCTGCTGTGAATGTCCCTCCTTACCACTGGCAGGGGGGCTGGCAGGAGTAGAGCTGCTGTGACAATGACTGAATTGTGGAGATTATGCAGCCTGTTAAACCTGTTTGTCAATTAGTTGCAGGCCGGTTCCATGAGGCGCAAGAATTATTAAAGGCATTTTGCAAGGTCTCAACCTACCACTGCTCCTGATGGAGGACAACAGCCGACCAATCATACGCTTGGCCGGAGAGGGATCAGCGACCCGGGGCAGCACTTGTATAGTAACCAGGGAGGGGAAGTCCTTGAACACTGAATCACTTACTGCCCTCTAGAGGTATGAGATCAAATAAAACACTAATTGTAATACTGCATTTTATCTTCATCTGGTATTCTGCAGAACGATTAGATATTGCATTGGACCACCTGAATCTTGATGGCGGCTGATTTTACGTCGGTGAGCGCCAGGGCGTAACCACACATCCCAATGTCATCCTCCAGGACGAGAGCACACTGAGGGGAAGGGGAGACTTCACCTGCCGACAGGCTGCAGTGCAGCAGAGGGAATGTTAATTGAGGTATGAAAGCATAAATACTCCAGAGAGAAATTAGACTCTTTCTTACCCGTCACAGATACATGGAGACTGCGTCATCAGGGGGACTTTGTCCTCTTCCGCTCTCTGCATCTCCCTGAAAATCCTTTGCACCTCCATCTAGGACACAAAACAATACTGTGTAACATCACTACTGAAGTCCAACAAAATGTATCGCAGTGTCTGAGGATCTGCCATCCTAACCTTGTCCTCGGGGCAGTACGGCCGTATGCAGTAAACTGCTGTCATGGGAGGATGTCTGAACAGGTCCCTGTTTCCATGGCAAGGCAGCATCCTCTGCAAGTACAAATTCATGTTCATGTAGACCGACACTGAAAAATGATTGATGAGACAACTGACAGCTATCACTGTGCAGTGGGGAAAATGTCAGATTTAATATGAAAATGAAGTTTTAAACATGTCCCTGTGTACAGACACTGCACTCATTAAGTTACCTGGAACTCTCCAGAGAGGCCTCCTCTGAAGCCCCAGGGTTCTGGATCATCGTTCATTAGCTGGGCTGAGGGCTGTCCCTGCCCTCCTATGGAAACCAAACACAACAAAACATTATAAGCAACATATAATGTAATTCTGCCTTCAACATAAAACTGTAATACTTCCATGGTTTGTGTAGCCATGTATCTGCAGAAGTGTCACCAAGGATATGCTGATATAAACTCAGGAATGTGAATTGTTGAATGCATCATTACTTTGCACATTATTTACATCTTTCTCTTGGATTACTGCTATAATTGACACTTATGTTGGGGTATTCAATTCATCAAGATGACAGCTTTCTTCTGCATGTAGTGGAACTAGGAACAAATATCAAAATATATAGCTGAGTGATGAAAATACACACTAGACCCCTGGTGTGATTGGTTTCTTTACAGTGATTTTTCACCACTTGGGAACAAAGTTCTCTGATTTTACTTTTCTCCCCATTGAAAAAGAACAGGACGCCACCGAGTCCTGTGTGTCTTCAGCCTTCATCACTCCCTAAAAATCATTTAAGTAGCTGGGTGTAGGAGAATTAAGAGATATTTTTCTCCTTTAACATGCCTTCAGCAGCTTTTCCCCAACATACTGTATCCTTTACATACCAGCCTGTGTAGTTTGATCATCATTAGAAGATTCTGATTTTCCCACCTAGTGTTTTAACGTAGGCTTGAGCCAGACCGACCCCACTCTTGATGTCACAGATGTAGTTGTAGAGGTCGTACAGAATGCTGCGGTTTGGGGCATTTGACAGACGATTGAACATCTGCACCACCGCCTGGCACATGTCATCAAACTGCTGCGCTCTCGAGCACCACTCTGCCGTCTGAAAAACAGTGTTTAAACATAAATGTACTGGATGAAGAGCATTATTCACAACATGATCTGCTGTTGAAAAAGTATAAACGCACAACACCACCTTGTCCGTCCCTGCAGTGGCGGCCGAACTGTGGTTCTTGAGCCAGTCCAGCTCCTGCAGCATGGTCCTGGCTGTTGGCCCGTGTTCGTACGGCAGGTAGAAGAGTTCGGACAGCAGCTTCAGGTCTTCCAGGGTCAAGGGCTCTGCTGTGTACAGTGGGTTCTCCCCAGGTCCAGGAACATAGGAGCTCTCTCCCATGTCTGTCTGCATGGGCTCCTCATCTGACGACTCTTTCTTGAGACAAGCTGGAGGACGACAAGGGCCCGGAAGGATGATTAATGAGATACCCACCTCATCTCTGCCTATGGATATCATTAAACGGTTTGCTGTTTAATGAAAAGTGATTCTCTACCTCCAGGTTGATCGGTGATCAGAAACTCCTGCAGCCAGTCAGTGAGGGCCAGGGTCAGGGCTCTCTGGGGGCTGTAGCAGGGGTCCTGCTCCTCGTCGCCTGGTAATGGAGGTCAGAGACAGTGAGACAATGCACAGACTCCACAAATCCACGTTGTGCAGCTAAGCTTTGGGCACAGAACTTTATTTTAAGTCAGGATCCCAGTGTTCTCAAGAATATCATATATTTCTGGCTCCATTTTTTAGTCTGAAGGGGAAATATCAGAGGTTTATGCTTTGGGAGAAAAATCCCTGCCAGTAGGACAGACCTCTGCTCCTTCCCCACAATTATTATAAACAGTTAAATTGCTGTATTGCAAAAGCAGAGTCAAATTCATATTCTGCGTGTATGGCAAATCTTATGGATACAAAAACACTCACCCATTTCCACATCCCTCTGTCCTCCATCAGCGGTTGCTTTGCACCATGTAGCCAAAGTGTGGATGGCCACAAAGTTTGGGTAAAACTCACAGTTGGGGTTGGTGAGCACTCCTCTCAGTTTGGGAATCAGCTCGGTGGGACGATCCTAATTGGAAAAGATCATGTTCATTATTTCAGGAGACAGATCCCGGGGTCAGAATGGAGCACATACAGACATCTAAAATCTTTATAACACAGTTTGTAAAAATGTACCTTAAAGGGTCCGAGGAAAAGCCTTTGGGGGTCATAGTCGTTTGCGTGGATATTGTCCCAGATGACTGGTGCCCTCTTCAGGACAGAGGACACCTCTTCTATGGACTCAACAGAGATTTTGTGAGATACCACTTTGGGACCTAAATAACACAAATTAGAGAGAGAGAGAGGGCAAAAAAAGTGCTATAAAACTGTACTCTGTGGAGTAAAAACACATCAGTGCAGGTTCAGTGAGATTCTGGTTCAGTGCAGCCTCACCAGTCCACAGTATGTCTATCCCAGGCAGCAGCTTCTCTCCCACAGTGTGCAGGTAAGAGGACTGGGACACATTGGGAGTACAGAATGCAGCACAGTAATCTGGAGTTACAGGTACAGAACAAGTGGGAATGATGGAAAAACTGTATTATTATGTAAAATAGAGGTATCACACAGTGTTTACATTTGTAAAACTCTAAGGCTGCGTTCAACAGGGGCTAAATAATATTTAAAACATTTTACAGGAACACCTGCAGTAGGCTCATTATTTTAGTAGCAGCTGCATGCAACCACACTGCCTGACCTGTGGGACAGAAGAGGAAAGTCTCGGGTTCTCCCAGGTGCTGGTACACTGCATTAGTGATGGCCACCTGAGCGTGGGCGAAGGAGCTGAAGGCCTGCTTATCAGCTGGACACATCTCAGTCTCGATGTCATCAAACAGTAAAGAGAAGGACCTGCAGCCAAATTCCCTCACCTGAGGGAGAAAGAGGACAGCTCTAAGAAGCTTTAAAATGTACACAATGCTTCACAATGCTTCATTTGCTAGGGTTATTCCACCAGGAATTAAACCCAGTACCTGCAGCAGTGTCTGTGCCATCAGGTGCCCGTTGACCTAATTGCAGTGTATCGAGCGCTTCTATTTCACTGCTGCATGTTTCATATAAAGTAATGTGGTGTCCAAAACAAACCCTCAGAGAGCCATAAAGCTGCATACAGCTGAGATTAAATTATCTCTCCTGCTCCACCCTTCATCTCTGCATTACAAAGTCCTACCTGATCCAGTTTCCTCTTCAGAGCAGTGACCTCTTTGGGGTTGGAAAAAGTAACGTCCAGGCCAGGAGAGATTGCATAGATGAACTCCACGTCGTGCTGTTTGGCTGCTGATATCAGGGTGATGAGTTGTTCTGGGGAAAGAATAAGAGATGAGAAAAGAAATATATATATATGAAATACAAATATACTGTTCTCCCAGGTACAGAAATATCCTCAGTAAATGCTCTTTAATGGGAAGTAAATGATGCACAAGTCCCAATCAACAGCACTTGGGCTGTGATCATAAAAACGTCACAAGATCTTCAAATGAGCCGTTTTGTTTTCACCGTGTTCAAAATCATTACGCCTGTAATGTATGCAAATGTGCACAATAATGTGTGATGGCCCAAAGTCCACTGACATGCACTTGGAGTCATCAGAGACATGATAGTTTTAACAAGTCAAACTTTGAATCATCACTGCCCCCTAGTAACATTACTGATGCATCCAACTAACAAAGGAGAGGCTCCAAACTGAGCAACTGCACAATGATGACTCAGAATGGGACTTTGGTATGACACTGAAATAATTACAGTTTAGAAATGACCACCACCTTTGTGTTTTTTAAGTGTTTTATTTGTTTTTTGTTTCAGTTTGTGACCGCAGCCTTGCACAGTTGTGAATGAGGACCCTGACACCAACATGAACTTCATGATTTGAATGTAAGTTAAGTCATTTTTTGTTTCAGACCTTGTTTTAATCTTCCAGGAAGATTAGCAACCACAGTGTGTTTTACATACGTGTGGGTCCCTTTGACACAATAAAGTATGAAGGATATTTTCAAATTTAGGGGTCTGATTGAAAATTAAACTTAACTTATTAAATGTATTAAATAACTGCGACCTTTGTTAGGATGTTTTTGCACCAAAACACAGCTATTTAATACATTTAGTGTACATTTTGAGGATTTTTGATATTTCACTCATATGCACCTGTCTCTATAGGTGAGCACAGATTACTTTTCATTCAGACACTCCTAAAAATGTTCAATTTAAATATCCTTAATGGGATGTGAATGCATGAGGGAGCAGAAATCTATCCCAGATGGCATTATGAGTGAAAATATTGATACGCAGGAGGACAGCCAATAATAGTCAGAAATAGTGGTCAACTAATTTAGACTCCTTGAACAGCACTGACCAAAGAGGAAAAGTCATCTGCATTCTGGGTTCTTTGACAAGTAAAGAGATTCATTATCCAGCTCAGAGGCTGTCTGACAGTCCTGTGCATTTTTGGTTATTGGCTGGTCTCAGGCCACCCTCCAGTTCCAAGAGACAGATTTGTGATTTGATGATGAACAAGGAGAACATGTGACGGGCTGAAACTCACCTGCCTCCTCAGCAGAGTACAGGTCCCTCCAGTACATCCTGTGTTTGTAGTCATCCTTGGGGGCGTACAGGTACGTGCTCAAACCCCACTTCTGTTCTCTGTGAAACACCAGCGGTGAAGTAGTATTGTCAAGTAGTGTGTCAGTTGTTATAAGAAATGACAGTGAGTACAGTAGGTCATTGTGTGCTTTTAAAGAGTCTTGGAAAAGTGAAAATGAATCTGATCACAGTAAAAATCCCATAGACAACAAACAAATTCCTGTTTGCAAAATATTGTTTGTTAATTATTCGCTGGACCCAAATAAAGGTGGACATAAAAACCAGTATGGGACAGGAGGATCTGTTTTCATGTCACTATTTGGCTATGTTCCTGCACTTATTCAAAGTGGGAGCTGTAAGCTTACTTAGATGACACATACCTTTTAAACAGATCTGTTCTTTGCTCCATAGTCCACGGCCGCCCATAAAAACCTGCGTTAAGCAAAGGTCAACTTACGCACCAAGTGATCAGAAGTGATCAGAAGTGATCAATGCATGACTGATTTCCTGACTGCATCTCCGAGAAATGTAACAGATGTGAATCCTGTTAGCTTGCAGTCTAATGTGGATGTTTAAATCTTGGTGTAACGTGATCAACACTGGGATCTGGGATCCGGTGGTCCGGTCTGCTTACCTTCCACTACTCCACTGATGAACCGCCTCGTCCCAGTCTGGGATGGCCCCCTGGCACTGCCCGGTTTCGACATGGTTTACTGTTAAGTTGAGTTGTCGTGTCTCACTCAGTCTCCGCTTACTGATGCTCAGACAGAAGATCCAGCACTGACACACACAGCGATACTGTCACTCATGACTCTGCATTCCGAGTCTTTAATTTGACTCACTTTTACTGCACCGACCTCTCACGCCTGCGCAGACCAGTCGGTTTAAAGTCTAAAGTTGTCAATACTCGGAGCCAATAAGGAAAGCACACTCAGAATCAGACGCACGTTTAACATGACGTTGACTGAGCGCGTCTGAACGTCTTAAAGGGACAGTGTCCCTGTGTCTTAAAGGGACAGTGTCCCTCTGTCTTAAAGGGACAGTGTCCCTCTGTCTTAAAGGAAAAGGTCACCTGAAAACAGGAAGGGCGCAGTCAAAATAATGGGCACACTTTCATAGGTCTGCAGAAATTATTTTGCTTTAACTGCCAGTTATTCAGTAGTGTTGTTTAAGATAATATGTTAATGTTGATGAGGGTGTACAGTCCATGTGAAAACAGTTCCTCTTTTTACAGTATGGCACATGTCCTCGTGTTTTTTGGAAGTATTTGTGACTGATGTAAAAGCAGCCACGCACATTATTCAGTTGAATACTAATAAGGCCTATGTGTCAGCTTACAGAGGCCTGACAATCACCATTTTACAAGGGATGAAGTATGGATCTGTAGCATTGTTAACGTTGTTAGTTACAACTGTGCTATGCAAAATTTGCTGGTGCCTAACACTTCAAAATGTGCAAGTTCTCCATAAAAACCTGAACATTATCAGCTGAAAGATCCCCTCCAGACATGTTTAAATACACATAAAATAATAATTTGTATCTGATATGGGTTTTTCCCCCACAAAAATCTTCAATCACCTGGTTAAAATTGTTTAAATTACATCTACTCTTTCTCCCTTATTGAAAAAACCTAAATCTATGAAAATGCAATTCTCAGTGTATGTGCACTGAAGGCTTCAAGTTTAAACTTACATATTGGACCACGATTGGCTCCAAAATAGCTGTGATGTCACAAAACCTTGCATGTATGTCCACGTGTTAAACTGAGATTTAAGGCAACCACAGAGAAACTTTCCCCCTTCAGCAGATAAATGTGAAAAAGCTTTATGGTGTCAAACTCTGCACAGCGAAACTCAAACATCCAAGTGAAGCAACAAGAAGCAAAACACACTTTAGAGTAGAGGGGGACTTGAAATGAAAACTGTATTATTGCATGGCTTATCTTGAACCTCATACACCCCATAGATGACACTGCAATAACTGTTTGTAAGAGCTAAAATCATAATTACATGATCAAGTGGCATAATGATGACCTCTAGCAAAGAGTTGCGTATGGATGTGGAGACATTTGAATACGCCGTTGCAGGAAAGGCACAGGTGCAATTAACAACATTAACAATGGCTGTTTCATTTAGATGTGCTAGGAAACCATGACAATGAGCCAGTGGGGACACAATAGGGCCCCAGTAGTGGAACACTTAATTGGAGTACATTTATAATTAATATTATTAGTTACACCTGTTTGCCAATTCATTATGTCTACCATGAGAAAGGTCTATTGAAAGAGCAGAGAAGTTAAAGCATAGCCTAACAAAGTTATCCGAGGCAGAAGAATCTGATGAAATGTTGAATATGCCCAAGTTAAATCCACATTTTATGTCACTGCTTTGATATTTGACAGGGTTGTTTCAAGCTTCCAAACGGACATGATGTGGTGAGCGTTAATAAAGTTGCTGACTCCTTAAAGGATGGGAAGGAGGCTGCAGAGGACCTGAAGGCAGCAGATAAAAACAGGCTTTGAGCTGATGTGTAATAAGAGAGACAATTTAGATTTTAAAAAGTGTATGAGACTGGAGTTATTTTTAAGGATCTGCAGAACAAACTGGATCTTATGAGATTCTAAGTCAACAAAACCACAGGAAATTTTATAAGAAACTGAAACACATGGGAACCAGCAAGACACGGAGCTGAAAGCAGAAACCTGATCCAAGGTCATTGTAAGGATTTACAAATAGTAAACTAGAGATGGTGAGATTTAGACTGGCTTGTAGGTCAGACTTGTACTGTGACAGTGAACAGTTTGACCTGTCAAACATAGATAACATTAATAGTGAAAGCACTCCGGTGGTACTGTGCATGCTGGCTCAGTGGTATAACTTTACTGGTATGGTTCTTTTGGATTTAAAATAAAGCAAATAAACTCAAGTTGACAGTTCATCAGGAAACACATTAAACAGCTTTTATTTATTATATACAAATATAAAAAACTTTATCAGTGTTATGGAATGCAAAAGAAATCTTTAGTGGGTTCCACTAATAACATGTTTTCAAATTAACAGTGCTACATATTTGTACATATTAACTGTACACATCAAAAACTGCATGCATATTAGAGTAAAAACATGAAAAAAACATGCAAAAGTTTGCTACATAAGTGCGAGCATAAGGCTCTGAGGTTTGTGAAAGAAACGTTTTCATCTCTGCCACATGGTGTGTGCTTGGTGTTCTTGTCCTCCCACACAGCTCTGCTACCTCTTTAATCCTCTCTGGGCCTGTTTCAGCAACGAATCAAAGTCGAGGTCCTCAAACCGACTCTTGGCAGGAGACGGGTCCGCATCTGCATCTTTGTTTGCATCTAAGTTAGAGAGGGACGTTTACAGGCTCACTTCAATGACTTCACATTGTTCACATTAAAAGTACAAAGTAACTGACACAGTAGCCCTGCAATACACCACTCTGTGAAGCTTACAATGTCCAGATAAACAAAAACGACAGAGGCCCTGTTTCAGACTTTCAGTCTGACTTAAAAACCATCATCAGGAGCAGGTAGAGGTGTCAGAAACACCAGATGTGCCAGCTGATTACTCCGATGCATCACTTAGGCTGATGATGTTTCCTAAAAACTGAGAATTAGTGCCAACAACTGTTTATCTCGGTGCACTCAAAGGCGCATTAATTCGCATTTACTTTTGGAAATTCGTTTAGAATTTGCACTACATTTGGATGGAAACTTGGCTAATGATTGAATCAGTTAGTTCACATTCTACCAGAAACATTATATTCTGGTTTCTATGTTGCAGCTTGCAAAAACAACAGGCTATGACAGGGTATGCAAAGACAAAAACTATAAATAGTTCAACTTAAACCAGGGCTAATGTCACTATAGCGATGCACTTGACTTTGTGGTTTTGAGTCTCACCTAGGTCAGCGTAGTGAGAATTACAGAACTGTCTTCTTCCACCAAAGCAGATGTCAAACGGCAGCTCGTCTGGCTTCCGTAGTTTGCCGCCGTTATCGATGGCTGCAAAAGCATCTTCCATGTTGTAGAACGTGACAAAACCGTAGTGGTCACTATCGGACGCAAAGTTGCAGGATTTTAATACTGATCGATACAGATTAATGGTGCAAAAAATACTGTAAAGGCAATAAAAGCATTTTAAAATATAATTTTAATTGGGCATACTCACCCTCTATCTCGAAAGTGAAGCGACACACATTCTACTTCTCCGAATTGGGTGAAGCGTTCCCTCAGTTCATCGTGGGTCATAGACCTGCAGATGCGGCCGACATACACCACCCTGCGCTCATCCTGCATGAGAGGAGTTTTATAATTACTCACCACTCATTACTCGACCAAGAACCACAAATGCATCTTGTCAGTAATCCTTTACTCACTATGGCTTTAAGTTTCTGAATCCTCATCTTATGCTCTTTCCTGAGCTTCCTGGACTCTCTGCTGCTGCAGGGATGATGAGTTGCGATGAGAGGAAGACAGAGATCACACACAGTAAAGCCAGAAAGAGACGCTGGGATAATTGACATTTATGAAAGGAACGCCTACATTTTATTTTCCTTTTATCAAACGTCTGCATGGAAAACTCCAACATGAACTGACCTGTAAACATCTCTCCACTGCCGACAGCGAACCTGTGGGGATGGTGATCGGGATCTGGATGGGGACCTAGACTGGGACCAAGATCTGGATCTCGATCTGCTGCATCTCGATCTAGAGTAAGACCACCTGTAGCGCCGAGGTGAGGAGCGGGAAATGGAGCGAGAGGAGGACGACGACGAAGATGAGCTGCTCTCTGAACGCTTGTGACGGTGCCTGCAAGATGGACAAATTGAGAATTAGGAGTGATGCACAAAGAGGACAAATAAAGACTCATGCTGAACATGAATAACTGAAGATGATTACTTTTGTCTTTTTGGAGAGGGAGACGCAGAGCTGGAGGACGATGATGAGTTGGAACAAGAGCTGCAGCTGGAGTCAGAACGAGGAGATCTTCTCCGATATCTCCTTTTCTCCCTCCCTCTGACAGGAGGGCTGGGTGGGGGTGTAGGGAGGGTGCACGGGGGTGTCTGGTCTTCAGCTGCACCAACACAGTCTTGCTCTGTGGCAGCACTGTCTGAGAGCGACAGGACTTTGTCTGTGGAGGGGTTCGTCTCTGATCTGGTCCTGGGTTGCTCAGAGAGATGCTGCGTCACAAACTTTGCAGCGTTATTAACAACCATGATGGAGGTCTGTTTGTTGCATTCAGCAGCAGCACTTGAGTCGAGGGTGGTCACCTGCAATTCATCAGCACTTTTCGAAATATCCTTGAGTTTGGAGACTCTGCTACGCTGAGTAGCACTTGAACGGTCTAAAGGCCCGCAGTAATCGTGATCGAAGGATACAGATGAGTACAAGTGAAGAGAGGTATGAGCAGCGGGGATCTCTGGCAGGTTGGTGTGAGTCTTCTTGGACGGTAGAGGACGGGGGTCAATTATCTGAATGACCTTGGATGGAGGATGTTTGCGTCTTGCTGGCAGATGAGATTGAGTGCTGAGGATGATGTCAGTGCCGAGGGGCTCTGGTATGTCCACACTCTCCAACGTTTGAAGATGTGGTGAATTCCTGAGGGTTTTTGGAGTTCCAGGTGATTCTGAAGTGCTTAGAGGTTTAAGTGGTTCCACGGGGGGCGTCAGTACTAATCTGGAGGCTCTTTTTTCTACTCCTACAGGCTGAGTTCTGTCCAAGTGCAAGTGTCCATCTGTTTGTAGGTGTGAAGATGAAGCAGCACTAGCAAGTTTGGGCTCACACACTCCCTTCTCTTTAGCTGGAGGAAAAAGAATAAAAAGAGGTTACACAAGACCGGACATCAGCATCCAACAATACAGTGTCCTCAGTGATCTGATCACTCACCTTGTGTTTCCTCAAACTGCTCCAGCAGGCTGGTCAGATCAGGCGCTTCAATTCCTGAAGGAGAAGAACAAACAGACATTAAAAGATTGCTTTGGAAGAGGCTGTTAAGTTCCCCCTTATTCTTAGCATCGTCACAGGAAACTCAATATATCACTTAAAGAAATGTAGCTTTAGCGCCTTCTTTGCGTCACATTAAACGGCCGTGTCTCAACAGCTTACCTGAGTCAGCCGTTGCACTCTGCACTCTACAGCCAAACTGAAGAGAAGGCGATGATTCCTCAGCTGGACAGGGGGGAACCTCCAGCAGTGTCTCCTTTACTGGTATGGGAGACGGCAGCTGACTGGAAGGACACTTTGTTTGCCTCATTGCATCTGAACTTGGTGACAGAGGAGTCTTTGGTTCCAGCTTGGTTTCTGACATCGGGGTCGGACTACATTTTTGACTCTGTCGTTTCTCGCACTCTGAGGAGGATTCGATTTGTGTCGCGGTTGGAGACAGTGCTGGAGATCTAGAGGAGACACCTGAAACTATCTCACTAAACGTGTTTTTAATTTCGTGAAACAGGGAGGTGCAGTGCTGGTTTAGTAAGAACACCTCAGACTTTGGCCCTAAGGAGGAGGATGGCTGTCTTTGAAGAGATGTGCCTGAGGATTCATTTTGGATTTCTTGAAAGTGCCTGGTGCTGTCAAGGTTGGTGTCTCTGATGAGGAACTCCACTTTGGACTCAGAGGATGGTGATGTTGTTTGGATAACTAGAAGGGGAAGGAGGACAGGATTTGGGGGATCACTACTGAGCAGCGTTGGTTTCTTTACTGGACTTATTTTGCTTTCAGGCACAATAACATTTGTGTTAGTTGTGACGTCTGGCAGTGTACTAGCATGTGAGATGATTTTGGATTCACTCCTTGGGCGCTTTAATCTGCTGTGACGTAGATGAGTAGGTGGTTTGGCCTCTGAGGGGTGAGGCCCGGGCAGAGCAGAGGTACAATGGGTCTTGTATCCAGGAGGTTGAGATCTCTGGAGCTGATCAGCACCACTTCTTCTTCCATCTGGATGATGGTGTGCTGTCTTTGGTCCACAGCTGTTTTGTCTTTGTCCCTGCAAACAGAGGATGGGGGTCAGCTCCTTAGGGGGCTCAGAAACAGAGGGCCACTTAGTGGTGTAGTTCCTCTGTTTCTCCACCAGGGGCTGTCTCTTTTGGCGCAACTGTCTGTACTGTTGGAGGCTGAGTGACTTGGCCTTTGTCTCCCCTCTAGGTGGCAGAACCTGAGTCTCGTCACTATTCACTTCTGAGGACGGTGTTTGGGGTTCAGGTGCTGAGCCAGCTGCATTTTCAAGTGCTTTTGTGCTGTTCAGTGGAACCGACACAGTTTCACTTGTGTGCCCACTTGTTAGGTTTTTCTGGTTCAATCCCTTTTCCACCAAATCATCAAATGAAGCCACTTGAACGTGGCCAAAGCTCACCCTCTTCTTCACCCTGGATGGTGGAGCTCTGGATGAGTTCAGCAACACACTCTTCAAGAGTTTACCACCACCACACTTTTCATCTCTCACAGTTACCTCGTCATCAGACACAACATTTATCTCTTCATCACACTCTTCAGTGGGTCTCTCATACTTCCACACCTCTTCCTGAGGGAATAAGGTGTGCTTTCTCCTCAGTTTATTCCCCTCCTCTTCCACATGCAGCCTCAGACAGTAGGGGTGCATGAGCTTCACCAAGTTGACGAGAGAAGTCGAGGTGAAGACCGCGACTTCAGCCTCTGCTTTCTTATTTTTGGAGTGAAACAATGTTTGACTCTGTTGCCTGAAGAGCTGTGGCGGGCTGCTTCTCTCTATTTTGCCCTCGTCTTCCTTTTCTCCTTCAGTCTTAATTGTGAATGTTACATGTGGTGATTTGGATCTTGGTCTCAGTCTGTCAGCAAGTGATGTTTCCTGAAGAGAAAGATGAAACAGTTAGATCTTGAGAGTCTGATCTTTTGTTAATAATGAGACATATTTTATACAAGTATATTCTGAAAGTAATTCACTATTGTGTTCCTGCATGTTCAGTTTTTCAAGGTATGTAGCTCACTTTTATCTAAGCTAAGTCCTGATAAATCAACCAAATGCACCACGAGGTGGTTGGTGAGTCTTTTCAGTTTGATGTCTACTGCAGTAAGTACCACTGCAGCGCAATGAACTGGGTTTTGGGTAATACAATTTTAATTGACTTATCGTTTCCAAATAAGTAATTTTAGGCTTCTTGCTCCTGAGTGTGCACCCACCCCTGAGCTGTCCCTGAGCTCCAGGTGGGTGAGGAGCTTGGTGTCTGGCAGGGTGTCGAAGGGAGTCCCGTCATCATCCTCCACACTGTCCAGCATCTCAGTCAGGGCCGACAGCAGGGTCTCACTCTCTTCCTCCACTCCACTCTTATCCTGAAAAGGGGCACCAGAATCCAGATTTATAGGCCAAAGTCATAATTTGTGTTGAGAGACGCGTGAATAAAAGGGGTTTAAACGTCTAATGCACAAAGGCCACAGTCCCGGGCTACTCCCAGA
Organism: Maccullochella peelii; assembly: GCA_002120245.1. Classification (NCBI taxonomy): domain Eukaryota; kingdom Metazoa; phylum Chordata; class Actinopteri; order Centrarchiformes; family Percichthyidae; genus Maccullochella; species Maccullochella peelii. The sequence continues at coordinate 87,549 of LKNJ01001382.1, read as the reverse complement.
AACGCTCCTCTAAATGGTTTAACTCTGACCTCCGATGCGACAGTGGAGTCTTCAAAAAGGGCCAGGATTGAATGATCCATGCAGGACTGTGTGTCCATCGCCACTCCTTCCACATCACGTCGATTCGGGACCAACTGCAGAGACACAAACACACAAATATCACACCCATGTGTTGTGAATTTTATATGCACACTAGTCCGGTTTATTCCTTCGTCCTGAAAGTTACACAATACACTCCTTCCTCTGGGTGTGACCAGAAGCCGAGAGACAGGACGCAACAAGCTCGAAATTAACTTTCTCAGCAGAAACAGGAAGAGTCAATTCTGAATTTTTGACAATGCTTCAAATACGGCTGCGAAAAAACAGTGAGACAGAGCTGATTCTTAATCCATGTTTATTAAGCAATGAGCGAAATAAATACATCAATAGGGAGCCTTATCTATAAATCAAAATGACTGAAGAATAAAACTGTTGAGCTGTAACTATCTATTAACTAACGACTTCCTTGATTAATCATCTGGTTTATAAAATGTCGGAAAATAGTGAAAAATGCTGATGCAATTTCTAAAAAGTTTACAAAACCAGAGATATTTAGTTTACTATCGTTGATGACTATGAAAACCAACACTGGAGAAGCTGGAACCAGTTTCTGGCTAATCAAAATTGATTGCCTGTTCATTTTCTGTCTCTCATCTAATTGCTTAATCGAGAAATCACTTCAGATCTACAAAACTGAAATCGAAAAACATATCTTAACATATGTCAGTATAGTTTTAAACTATCTCTTTGGCTTAATTCATAAACATGGGCTGTCAAAGAGCAATGTCTCACTCCACCAAGGATTTATTAGGACAAAAGTGTGCAAGTAAGTAGGAGGCAGAGGTCACAGCCTGCACACCATCTCTGACTCTGAGAAGTTAAAACAAGAGTTCTCTGGGCCTCTAATACTGTACCAAGGCATTAATACACTCTCATGGGACAGTAAAGCAGTTTGTAGCTGTGCCTACCTTGAAACAACTAAAAATTAAGCTTGAGACAGCAAAACAAGGACTCTTTGCTAGAGTAGAGCTAGAGTATTGTTGAAGAAAACATAACGAAAGGGGACTGTGTAGTGAGCAGGACAGTGCTGAGGGTGCAGCCTTAACGTTATCTGAACTGCTTGTATTTTAGAGGAAATGAGCCGGTCTCCCTTGTCAGCTTTCAAATCTAAATCCTCGACGGTGGAGATTATGTTAAACATGAACGAAGAGGTAACGACATTACCTAACTTGTCATTAAGCTGTTTCCGTAGCTACATGAGCCAAATGGCCAACTGCCTGGCCACTACCTCAGAAGTAGTACTACCCTGTTGAGCCACGTGTCGCCCTATCCGCATGTGGCCTTGCGCGCCGGCGAAACGCCTGCTATAAAAACATCGAAAGTCACTCGTGCGCAACTATTTTTATGTCAAATTAGCTAAATTGAGCAAACCGGTACCTCATTGGGAGTGTTGCTGGCCAGAAAGTCGCTGTTGCCGGCATTTAAATCTCCGTCTTTCCCCCTCCACCGCGCCGCCATCTTGCTGCTCCACATGGTCCGCTGGCAGGCCGGACACCGACACGTGGTCGCCGCATGGAGGCACGCAGAGAGCACCGACCTGGGATCAGACTGGGAGCGAGGAGATGAGTAGAAATCAGATCAGCTATTAGTATACCGTATGTTCCTCATTGATTATCAATGAGTTTTCTCTTAAAAACTAGCCACATATTTTATTTTGCTACCAAGACTCAGGAGTAATCTGCTGCTTAAGCTGTTTTTGTACTGATTATTTGTTAATTTTGGTGTATAAAAAATAAATAGTCTGATTAGGGGAACAGTTATTCAATCTCTGTGACAACTAACACATGCGACTAGTGTTGTTTAGGCTGCTTTCATATCATGTTGGTAGTGTCAATTAAGTCCTATACATCAGAATTATTGCTTACTTTTGATACAGGATTTTTATATTTTTATTTCATTTGCTTATTGCTCAAAAGCGACATCTAGCGTCCAAATGACAATAGCACAAGTTCTACTCTCAATGCACATACAGCAAATATACGACAGGCGGCAGCAATCGCCCAAATACAGTATAACTTTAGGTTTTATTGATCCTATGACACATTTTAAAACGGTCAGCTGTTCCAGTTAATAAAGTAGAGGCAGATTTATCAAGTTTTGTGTGTTTTTATTAATTTAAAAATGCAGCATTTCAGCAAAATGAGGGTAACGACTGTCAGATACTGCTCACGCTGCCTCACACATTATGACATTAATGGTTTGTTTGGATCTGTTTTTCCCTTTTGGCAGGAGGCTTTAATAGAGAGAGCACTAATAGTGTAACTGGGAGTTATCTTTAAACTGGGAAGAACACTGTAAAGCTGTTAAATTCACCCAAGTGCTCCATTATTTCCCATATTTGCTGAGAACATCACGGAAATATCAGTGCATTCCACGTCAGCATCACAGTATGTTATACTTCATAATAAGTGGTGTCTTATGGCAAATCAAAGAGTGTATCTGCTTCCTGTGGTCTGCCTCATCACCAGAACAAACAGAGATTATCTGCATGTTCAGACATTGCAATATTGATGTGTTGATTAATGTGTGTGCACACCCTCCACCTCGACATGGTTTGCTGCTAGGGCCTAACAAGTGTTTCTACCGATGAAGTCTTTGCTTAACATGTTCAGGCCTCAGAAAGCATTTGTTCTGTACACTAGATCATTATGATTGAATACATTTTAATGCATTTATCGCTTATGTTCATATGACTTACTGTATAGCTGAGGCCCTGCATGACTTGTACTTTGCAGTCACATGAATCAGAACCAGTGCTGTTTCATAATAAATCTTTTTATTCCTCTTTTTTTAGTTTCCTTTTCCTCCCGTGCAGCTCCACACTGCGCGATCTGATATATGATGAATAATTATTTGAAACATCTGAATAATAAACACAGCTGTCTAAACCAGTATTTTCACCTGTGGTTTGCATTTCTCTCTCTCGCTGATGAAGACCCACAGCCGCACCAAACCTCATGCTCCACTGACAAATCATATGATGGTCTCTGGATGGTTGATTACATTTACATATTCAGTTCAGCAGCCAAGTGTTTTCCTCTCATCTCCTACTGTAGTACCCATTACACTACCCTGTTTCCAATTGTGCAGCGATGCTGCCAACTGACATCATGTTTGTCACTTCCCACCACACCTTCAGCCACACCTTAACCAGGTGAGGCTGATCAGTAGCGGTTAAAACCTCTGGTTGTATGAAATAAAATATAAAAACAAAAGATCAGGTTCGCACAACTCGACAGTACAGAGCTCCATTGAGAGATCCTGACTTTTAGTACCTGACATGGGCCAAGCTTAAGACCTCTGTACCCTACATTTCCCATAATGCAACTCACTAGCATCTTCCTGATGTCTCTCAAACTCCATGCCCTTTGTAACACAAGTTTTCTGTAATAAATTTTAAGTCTCCAAGCCCAGTCTGACATTACATACATTATAATCCTTCCACACCAGAAAATTCTGTGTCGATCATCACTACAGCCTGCGTGTCAAAATGTCCTCGAAAGAAGTCACCACACTGAACCAGCTCACTCATAAATATTTGTACATGATTTTTCTCATTTTCTGTACTTTGAATTTACAAACATGACCAACCTCAGAGCATCACCTTATATAGAGTGTGGATGTTTTGTTCAAATGGGTTGGGAGCAGTTATAGTTTCAGTTGACAGTTCTTGTGCACATATCAGATCATCAGGGCAGAAGATCAAAATGTGTAGTGGACCTGTCATGCTTTACACATTTTTTTCTCCATTTCTTTCTTCTCTTTTTAAATATGCACTAGCTGTCATGCTGTTGTCACAATGTACTCTGAAGAGCGCTGCCCCCTCACTGCAGGAAGGTATTTAAAAATATTACACTTCTATAGCAATTTAGACAATTTAAGAGATACTGACTGATGACAGACTTTAATATATTTTGAGTTGAAATCCCCCCTGTACTGCAGCTTCCTGTTGGTAGGTGGAAATATTCTGTCCAGCAAATAATGTAGATAAATCTGTTGTGATTTATTTTCTCCACTAGATGGTAACATCTCCCATTAAGTTCTGCTTTTCTATTAGCCCTCTGAAGTTGTGAATGAGTTAATTCCCACTGGGCTGATTGCTCCATGCAAGCCGTCTATTCGCGTTTGATGCCAATCAGATATTCATACATGAAGGAAATGGATGCATAATACATTTAGGTTCATCACTTCTTCATTTGTGTGGTGTTATCTTGTATTATCTCACTGTTTTTCGGTGGGGGACAATGGATGTGTCTGGCCTGTTATCTCCTGCATACCAGCGAGGAGTTGACCTTTGTGCTGAATGTCATGGCGGTACTAGATTAGTTGGGAGGGAAATATGCTCCCAGACACACACTTTAACAAGGTACCACATATTCCCTGTTCATTTGTTGTGATCCACAGGGCCACCTGGTGTGTACTTCCCATATACATCTTACCTACAGTACATCTGCTCAGTGACCTCTATCTCTCTTCTTTTCTTTGCTTTATCCCATAATCCCATATCTTCTTCTGTACTACTGCTACGTCTCTCTTCACCCCCACCGCGCACACACACACACACACACACACACACACACACCACCTCATCTCCCACAACTCTTGAAACACATTACTGTCTGAAATGGGGCCAAAGCATCCTCCAGTCTCCAGCGGGTGAGGTGCGAGCGTGTTCAGAGGCATGTGTAAGTGCAAGTGTGTGTGTGTGTGTGTGTGTGTGTGTGTTCAGGAGGGGGGAGTTCTGTGTAAGTGGGTCACCTTACTGCAGCATCCAGCGCCCAGCCACTATGTCAGTACATGGCCCCACACACTGTCTCACACACACACACACAGACATTTAACCCACTCCCCGTTCACTGTCCCCTTTTTTCCACTCTGGACGCTGTTTTTGGTTGGAAATGTAAAATACTCACCCAGTCACTCATAAACAGACATTTTCCCTAATTCCCTTAAGCTCTACAGAGAGCCAGACTTTACTCTCATTCTCTCCTGTTTTTCTTTCGTGTCTCTCACTCCCCTCTCTCTATCGCTCTCCCCCCCTCCCCTCTGCCTCTCATCCCTTCCTCACTCTTGACCTGCAGGAGGACTCCCACGGTGCTCTTTTGGCATGTTTGAATTTTTTAAGAACCCATGAGGTCTGAGGAGTCAGATATATGCTTTCCTGCCTCCCTCACACTTGCTGCTGTTGTGTATGTCAGTGTTTTTTATATATGACTTCCAGTCATCTTGGCTGCTCAGTCATGCAATGTTTTGCGCGTGTGTGTATGCACTTCAATGACCTTTCAGATATTGTGTAACGCTGGGAGCAGTGTGTTATAAAAAGGCAAAAGCACTCTGATCTTTAACTTGACACCTTCTCTACTGAGGAAAGCAGGACACACAGACTTTGAGACTGCTTAGTTAGGGAGTTGTATTGCCGTCGTCTTTACTTCAAGTAAGTCTTCTTTTTCTCTAGCTTTCATAGGAGAGAAGAGGAATGCCCTCCCACATGGTGCAGAGAACATCTGTTAGTGAGAAATGAAGGCCTGAGAGAGAAGGAGGAGGAGGAGGAGGAGGAGGAAGGGAACTTACATTAATACGAGTGGGGAAAAAGAAGGTGAAGAAAGAACAAGAGAGCATGCAGAGAGGTGGAAAGGGGAGGAGAGAAAGTGGTAAGACATCAGCTGGAGGAGACCACCCTTTGTAGACTACAGCAGAGGTGAGAGGCTATTCTGCAAGAGGTAGTGACTTACAGGTGTACATGTTCACGTGCACGTACGCACACAAGCACACTCAGCGCGGTAACAGAAGCCAGCATCAATAATGTAGCTGAGAGAAACAGGATGCAGATTCTGCCTTACATAAGAGTTTACAGAGAGCTGGCTGGCTCAGAACGGCCTCTTTCATTCTCTGGTTTGCCCTCAGGCTGGATGCACACAAGATTTCTTAAGCTAATTAACCACCACATTTGCCATCCAAACAACTTTTCAAGATGAGTGTGCTGCAACAAAGGCATGAGAGCAACACTAAAGCCATTTTTAACATCAGTCTACTGACTTTAGGTGATTTGTTTTACTCTGTCAGGCAACAATTCTCAGTAGTGTTTCTCCACTAGTCCCTATTTTGCTGGATCTTACATTACTGAAGTTCTGTAACAGGCTTGTTCGTAGCAGGCATGGTTAGTTTGTTGACAAAGTACAAATCCTTCAATATTAATGACCTGGGAACTGAACTTTGTCTCTGCAGCTGTGGACAAACTGATATGGTTGAACCTGCCAAGAGCCAAAGCACATTGTTGTTGCAGGTCACAGGGGTTACAGAGACATGATGGGAGTCTAGCAGGCACCGTTATTTACCTTGGATAGACTAGATCAAATCAAAATCTGAAACACACTAGCTGCACTACCCGTACTATTAATTTCATATTCAGCAGTGTGGCTTTATGGATGGCAATGTTGGTTTGTTGGTTGGTCCACAGCTGTGGTCGAAACTGAAATATATCGACAATCATTGGATGGATTTCCATGGAATTTGTTACAGATATTCATGGTCCCAAGAGGATGAATCCTACGGACAACTATTGGGGCATTCATTTCCACCTTTGGATGAATTGTAATAACTTTACTGATCCCCCGACTTTTCATGTAGCTCCACCATCTGGTGGAAAACTGCAAGACTAATGACATTCCCATCAGCCTCAGTTGTACTTTGTGTTTATTGCTAATTAGTAAATGTTAGCATGCTAGCACCCTAAACTAAGATGGTGAACATGGTAAACATTATACATGCTAAACATATACAAGCATGTTAACATTATCAGTGTGAGCATGTTAGCATGCTGACATTAGATTTTAGCTTAAAGCACTGTGCCTGTGCCTCACAGAGCTGCTAGCATGGCTGCATTCTCTTGACTATGTTTTAGCATCTTTCAGCTATTGTTTTGGTTTTACTACACGCAACTAAACTGTTCTGATTCACTCTCACAGCTCTTATCGGCATTTTTTCCAGTAGCAGGCAGCTTTTTTTCAGTGAAAAGGCTCTAAAAACCCCACTGTATACTAGCTGCCCAGAACCAAACAGCAGACAGACACAGTTAGTGACTAGCTGATGAACATAGTGGAACATTTAGCAGCTAAAGAGACAGATATTTCCCTTAGTTGGTGGAGACCAACCACCGAGCTAAAAGAGAGTGGATTTTGGACTTCGACTCCAAATTAATGCTAATGTTGCTCCGTGTCTGCTGGAAGTGTAAATAAACAACTTTTTGCTAACAAGTTACCCCTAACAACTTCATATGGTGATAATATGTCAATGCCGTGTTTACAACTTGTTGCGCCGCCCCGAAGTCAAGCCCAAAAAATCTGTCAATTTAGGTTTAATCAAGATGTGCCAGAGATAAATACATACAAGAATCAAGGGAACTAAAAAGAAAGCACTGAGGAAACATTCATCCTAATCCAACAAAGTTTATTGTAGGTCAGCACAGCAGGAAACTGTGATATTTGATGAGCTCCAAAATTGCTTTCCTGTTCTCCCTTGTCATTTTCTTCTCTGATGCCTTTTCTTGTTTGGTGTTTACTGTCTGTCTTTTATACTTTAGCCTCCACAGCTTTCTTTGTTATTTATCTGTGTTATGTGGGCTTTGGCTATCTGCTAACTGGCAAACTGTTAACGTAGGCTATGTGTGTGTGCTTGTATATAAATAATTATGGTAAGGTGTAAGACAGTGTGCTTTGCGCACACATCCACTTGAAAGTATGAACTTGTCAAAACTGTCTCTATGAAACTGTTAATGTGGGCAGACGTATGTGTGAATCACAGTTTTCATTTGTAAATGTGTGTGTAGAAGCTCATCATGCTTGTGCTATCCTTTTTCTGCCACATTGCCATGGTGACAGTGCCCTCCCGGGGTAATGGGGGACGAGTGCGCCAGAGCTATTTATTCTCTCTTTCTCCCTCCCTCTCTCTCTCCCTCCATCATCCATCCATCCATCCATCCATCCATCCATCCATCCATCGCCCTCTCTTTTCCTCCGTCTCTCTCTGTCTCTCTCTCTTCATCTCTGCCCTCTTCCTCCTGCAACCTCTCCGTCTCTCTCTCCTCTCTCCATCTCCCTCCTTCCTCTGCTCTTTCTTCCCCTCTCTGATTGGCTTAACACTCTCCTCCTCAAAATGAGATACTGCCTAATGAGACAGAGGGTGAGGAAGAGAGGGAAGGAGACAAAGAGCAAGTGTCTTAAAAAAAGGAAGTAGAAATATGTGGGGGAGGCAATCTATGCAGACTTGTGCTCCTTGTTGCATGTTAAGAGAGAACAATATTTAACAAAACTCTGTGATGTCATTTTGGAGGGAAACGGCACAGGATGTCTATATATATATTCCTACATTTAGCTTTCTGTCTTAGCCATGTGCATGTGTGTGCATGTAGTCTCTTGAGGTGTGAGTATGTGTGTTTGAATGGAAGCTGTGGGCTTAGCTGGGGTCATGAGTTTTCTCTGAATAAGCAGTGTCTGTATGTTGTGTTGTTTGAAGCAGAGGTTAACAACCTTTAGACTTGTGTCCATTTCCTTAAAATGAAGCAATGTCTCCTTGTGACCCCTTGTCATAGGTGTAATACAGTATGGGTTAAGAATGATTTTCCCCTTTCAGATTGTTTAATTTTAAAGCTTCCTAAGCGAAGCTAACCGAGTGTTGGCGGTAGCTTCATATTTACATGAGAGTGGTATCAATATTCTCATCAAGAAAGTGAATAAGCATATTCCCCAAGTGTTTAACTATTTCAATCATCTCATGACTCTCATGACGATTCCTTCAGTTTAAAGGATAAAGCTGTCAGTATATTTTTTCTTATTGCCAACAAATCCCACGAGAAGACCAAAACCAGCAATGCTTTAGTTCGACTCTCAAAAATGTCTGACTTCCCTACTCTGTCTGTGGCACTCAGCTCCAAGACAATTGGTTCCTACTGAAGATTTTAATCTTTTAAAAAAATATATGCTCTCATTTTAAAAAGGCCCTGTCATTTCCTTAATCACCTGGGCACTGTAGCTTTTTGCAAACGTTACTCAAACAGGTGTAAATAGTGCATTTGTTGGGGACTATTTTCAACTGTGGATTAATACTCATTTGGTGTTATAGTATATTTACAGCAGCAGGATGATGAACTACAGTGCCCATGTTCATGGTTAATGGAGGAACATGTCAGCTGGTGCAACAGTGTGGCTCATTGATGTGGGGTTTTTTTTTGGGAACAATAATGGAGCTCTGTGGCACAGGAGAATAATTAGATACAGACAATACTTGTTAGGAGAATCACTTCATTGTTGATTTCTGTCTTTTCATTGGTTTTGTTAACAGTAAGAAAAATATAAATATCACCAGCCTTCCTTTAAGCAATCAGTTGTCATCTTGTATATTACCTGGGCCTTACAATACTCTCTCTCTCTTTCTCTCTCTCACACACACACACACACACACACACACACACACACACACATGCACACACACACAAACTTGTGCATCTAACAGGGAAAGGCAAATGACATAGTGATGGATGGAAGATTAGAGCGCAATGAAGACAGTGGGAGGGAGAGGTAGAACGGAAGAAAGAGTAATAAGGAAAGAGAGAGACAGCGAGGGAGGAGGGAAGGAGGTAGGGAGGAGGGAAGGAGGTAGGGAGGAGGGAAGGAGGTAGGGAGGAAGGAAGGAGAGATAAATGGCCGAGTAGACAGGAAGATGAGTGAAGCGAGAGAGCAACACTGTGTGGCATACTGCAGACAGAAAGACTAACAGAGCGAGAGAGTGAATGGGCGAGAAAGGGAGACGACAGAGAGAGAGCGGAGGCACGTCGATCGCCCCCTCCTCTCTCCTCCTCCCTTTTCCTCCCCCCCTGCCCTCCCTGCCATGTAGCAGACCTTCGCTGGATGGTAACAAGCCACTCAGACGGCTGCAGCGCACACACGCACGCACGCACGCACGCACGCACACACACACACACATACAGCCAGATTTTTTTGAAGATCATTTAAACCTTCATGTATGTGTGTGTTCATATATATGTGTGTGTGTGTGTGTGTGTGTGTGTGTGCTAGAGTATGTGTGTGCGTGTCATTGTAGCAGCAGCGGTGAAAAACAGCCTCTACATATTTAAAAGGGAAAAAAAGGACCCACATCACATGGTTGTTATTCTCTCAAATCTGCCTCTCAGGTCACTTTGACAGTCCACCACTCTCTCTCTCTCCCTTCCTCACTCTAGCACACACACACGCACACACACACACACACACACACACGCACACTCTCTCTCTCTCTCTCTCTCTCTCTCTCTCTCTCTCTCTCTCGAGCACTCAGCCTCTTGTTCCCTCCCTTTCTCTTCCTCTCTTTCTCTCTCTCTCCTCCCACCTGAGCTGTAATTTGCAGGGCTGATGAGGGTGAGGGCAGAGCAGAGGCAGGAACAGAATTCTTCTCACTCTATAACACACACACACACACACACACACACACACACCACTCTTACACACACACACACAGTGTGATTCACAGTGTGCAGCTACAACTGAGAGAATCCGATCCTTTGTGTGTGTGCTCTTTTTTTAACCTCTTCTTCCCCTCTTTCTCTCTTTTCCTCCCTCATCGTCACTCTCCCCTCCCTCCCTCCCTCCCTCCCTCCCTCTCTTTTCTCCCTGGTGGTGTGTGTGTGTGTCTGTGTGTGTGTGAACCGTGGGGATAACAGACGCTCATGTGAGCAGCCTCAGTGGCGGCAGCAGTGACTGGTGAGAAAGAGGAGCGAGGAAGAGAGCAGGGATAACAGAACCACCACCATCATTCTAATCGGATTCACACCAGACATGTGAGAAGATGTCCGTGGGCGGCTGCGCGTGTCCCGGTAAGTAGCTGCCGTGGTGATGGTTGCCGTTAACGACAGCCCCGCTGCTGCTGCTGCTGCTGCTGTTGCCAGCCGCTGACTTTTTCTGGTCATTGTTGTTGTTGTATTTTGGTTGGTTAGTGCACCCGCTGCCGTGACGTGACTGGGGCAGAGAGAGGCAGGGAGAGAGGTGCCCCGGGGGCCCTGGGGCTCTGTTTGCAAAGGCTCATGGGAGGTCGCCCTCTGTGATGGCTGAGAGGATGGAGAGCAAAGAACATACTAGAATAGATGGATCAACATGTCGTCTGTTTCATTCTCACTTTTCTCTTCAGTCTGACAACAAAGTGCTTTTTTACTGTTTGTTGATTAGTTTGGAGATTAAGTGAAAAAGATCTTTGTTGGCGGTGCAGACATCTGGGCATGAAGTTGTTGCCATGGCAGCACTAATGCTACTTCTTCTTCTCTTCCTCCGCCAGTTTGTTTTGTTCTTGTTGCTTCTGATGCTGCTGATGATTTCTGACTGATGGTTAACAACTGTGTGCTTTTGAGCTCGGCACAGACATTACACTCACTTACCCACAGTGGAAGTCCTGTGACTAACTGACTGGCCTCTCATGCAGAGGTAGCAAAAAAGAAAAAGAAGGATCAAAGTGTGACATTTAAAAGGGCAAAGGTCACCGGCTCCGATCAAAGGCATGCATGATTGATTCTGCACCTCTACTACGCAAGAGTTATTAATGAATGTTTGATGTGTCCCAGCTCACACAGGAGTGTGTGCATCATTTAGGATGCATAGAGAAAGAGCGGAACAAGGGCGATAGTCAGATAATTCTCATTCAGTTTTTGTCCCTGTTACCAACATGAAAATGCAGCTTCACCACATTTGTTTGGCTGTAAGTGGTACATCAGTTTAAGCATCTGTAAAGATGTAAATCCTACTCTCATTCTTGTATAACAGCCTTCTTAGGGAGTCTCCATCCTCTTTTACCCAGAAGTCCTTTCTTCTTGAGTTCATGGAAGGAGGTCAGTGAGTGCATAAGAGATGAGCAGAGATGTACTGACCTTGTCTCACATGTTGCAAAGCATCACCGTTTGTTTGTTGCTGCTGCTTTCTATCTACTTCCCCTTGTGTCTCTGTCCTGTCTTGACCCGACGCTGTTTGTTTTTGGGGAGGGGAGGAAGTATCAGACAGACAACCCGGGTTCATTTCAGGCCTAACTTAAGAGCTTAATCGACAACATGATAACAAGAGAACTCTGCAGTCAGAGTTTTGCTTGTCACTATTTTTAATAAAATTGGTTAAAGTTGAGTAACAGCCACAGGGTTTCTGGGAGCTGAGCCACCGAGAGCAACCTGGAGGGAGTAATATCCGTCATATTAGACCACCATATTGAGAGGTGTGCGACTTGTTCACCATCTGTGAAGGCTGAGGAACTCCCCGCAGTCCCCAAACTGTTGTGTTTGGGTGTTGAGTGCCTGACAGCAAACAGATAATTCTTCTCATTTTATTGACTTTAATCAGACAGAGGAGGAAAGAAAAAGAGGAATCAAGGTCTAGAAATAAAACCTGTGCCGCTGAGCCTCAAGGCAATATATTAAGTGTTACAGCGATTTATGTTGCACTCCTCATAGGACGTGTAGGAAATGAAATATAATCCTACAGCTGAAAATGTATTCATAATCATGATAGATGTACTCAGAATCTGCTGTCATACAATATACAGCAGCAGGAGAGGAGGAAGTAAGTGTGAGAGAGTTGTGTGTGTGTGTGTGTGTGTGTGTGTGTGTGTGTGGGGTGCTGTATCACCCTGACGTGGCGGCCTCTCGTCTCTCCTGCCTACCAGGCCACAATGGCCACTGTGGTCAACCCTCACACAGCCGGGATGTGGACAGAGAAATTTAGCCAACCACGCATCCAGGATCAGATTACCCTGGTGCCAGTCTCGACTTTAATCATTAGAAAGATGGAAACACTAACTGGTCCCATGTTTTGCGGTTTGGAAACTCTTTAGCGGAGAGATTGTTTTAACGGCGGAAAGTTTAGGAGGAGCAAGTTAAGAGACAATGCCAACTCATCCTGGCCTCTACAGTTGTATCATGTAGACGGATGAACAGATGATGGAATGACACAAGATTGAAGTAGACGGATCTAGAAATGTGGAAAAAAGAGAGAGAGAGAGAGAGAGAGAGAGAGATTGGCACTGTGATCAAACCAGACAGATTTGGTATCAGCAAGGACAAACCCTCTAGACACACCAGATGACAATTTGTCCTGAGCACACAATGGCACAGAGAAACGTGGTGTATCAGTGTTACATTTGACTGCATGTGCACAAGAGTTTTTGTGTGTGTGTGTGTGTGTCTGAGTGTGCACGTGTGTTTTCAATCTCTGCGCAGCGCCCCGTGCTATGAAGGCAAACGCTGCCACCTCAGCCGTTAAACAAGCCTGCACAGCAGAGGCGGGAGCGTTTGTTTAGAACCGGGTCTTAGCTATCTTGCGGTCAGATTGCATACTTAATCAACGTGGTCATGGAAATTTCCAAAAAGACGTTATGACCACACTCTTGAGCGCTCCACTTTTGCTCTCATATTGTTCTCTCTGGTGTTCCCCTTTCTTTCTTTTCGCCTCAGTTTCGCTGCTTTATGGCTTCTCCCTTTTTCTGCTTTTCTCCAGATTTCTTTTCAACTTACAGGAAAAAGGGAGAGTCGACTCGCTTTTCTACATCTTATTTATCTCCTCTGGCTTCATTGTAGATTTTTCAAAATTACAACTTTAAAAAGGCGGCACGAGACCTAATTTTAAACTTTGTCAAAGACCAACAAGGAATATGAAAAAACGTCACAGTCGTTCATTTATATTTTATCATGCAAACCTGGAAACAACGTGTGTTCACCTTTACTCCCTCATGGTATTGTCAACATGACGTAACAAAAAACCAAAACACTGCCTCCAAATATGAAACAATCACTTCCATTCACTCACGTCAACTTCAAATGAACCCAAAGCTTGACCCTCCAGTGATGCTGGTTAATTTGCACACTTACTCCACTTTCTCTTTACATTTAAACCACTTAGAGAGGGTCGAGAGACGCTGTTCTGATTAACTATGATAGAAAATATATAATTATATAAAATTACAAAAAAACTACAAAGTCTCTCTTTAGTCGTTCCCCTTCTCTTTCTCGCTTGTTTACATTCCAGAGCCGTGTTCAACGCAGAAGGATCCTCCCCCTTCTTGTGTGGGCTCAAGTTTGTGTGTGTGTGTGTGTGTGTGTGTGTGTGTGTCTGTACGTACACACACGCTGCATTTGCCCCAACATGTGGATGACATAAACAGTGGAGCAGAGTGTGTGTGTGGATGTGCTGTATAAATTCACAAAAAGAAGTTACAATACAGTATGCTCTCTGCAGCCACAGATGTTTTGTGCTTTGTGGTCAATTGGGCTCCGCGTTGACCTACCCAGACCTTACATCACACCCCCTCCTCACCCCCTTCACCTCTATACTATCTCCCCCCTGCACACTGGTTCACTATACACTGTGTATATACCTTCATCCTTCCTTCCCCTTTCCCCCTCCCCTCCCTCTTTCTCTTTGACTCCCTTGATTGCTAGCGTATGTTGCCTGGCTGGCTGGCTAGATGAGGGGAGGGGAGGGGGGTAAGGAGGGAGAAGGGGGGAGGGAGAGAGTGAGAGAGGGAGGAGAGAAGGGGGAAGGGACTGTGCCCTCTCATGCAGAGAGTCACATGGTGTCCTGATTGGAGGAAAATGAGTAAAGACTGCAGCCTGGCTGAAATGGCAACAGACAACGCACAAAGGCTGAGCTGTTTAGAAACGGGTTGCACAACAAGAGAGCCTGAAGAGGAGGAGGAGGAGGAGGAGGGTGTGACGGAGGGGAAGAGAGAGGGAGTGAGCAGATACTGAGGAGGGATGTGGATTACGAGAGAGGAAGAGCAGGAGGAGCAGGGAGGGTGGCAAGGAAGAGAAAACAGGAGAGAAGAGAGGTGACGGGGGGGGGGGGNAAGAAAAGAGAGAGGCAAGTGGGAGATGAGCACTGTAGGAGCGCAGGAGGAGTGGGAGGGAGGGGAGATGGAGGGAGAGAGAGGGATCAGACTGTGTTTCTATGTTTTCTGCAAGGCTGAGCGCTGACGTGATTGGCTGAGGGGGGGGAGCAGACCTGACTCTGAGATCAGAGACAGACAAAATGGCTCCCAGAGAACAGAGAACGCAGCATCAGGGCACTGTCATCTCCTCTCACACAGCTGTCAGCTGACACCAGCCGCCGCCGCCACACACACACACACACACACACATACACACACACACACACACCAGGTGACACACCCTAAGTCACCTGCAAAATGCCAGAGTGAGGAGGAAAAACTGAAGATGATGGCAAATAATGCTGATCATTAAGTTGCTATAACATACATGTAATTTTTTGAGGGGAAACTTTTTTAATGAAAGACTGATAATATATATGAATGACAAACTGACAACTCACAACAGAGCATTTTTTTCTGATTTAATCCCTTCACCCATTGGCCTGTAACATGTGACGTGGTTACCGCTGAAGTTCCCTTGTTGCAGTGTGTCTGTGTTCACATGCCAGTGAAAATCCTGAGCAGGGAATTCACCCAGTGAGTGAGAAAATACTGGGCAGCGTGAAAACAAACACACTGGCTCACTGCGGCCACAAGGGGGCACTGCTACCAAAGGACAACCTCTGATTGTAGGTCAGTTGTGATTTCTTCCCCCTGTAATGATGCATGGTGATGTGCCGGCTGTAAATCAAATGGAGAATGATGGCTTTGTGCAGAATAACAGCAGCATCATTTGCATACAGATTTACTCATAAAGCACATTTGCATGACAACTTTGATTATTGTTCTTTTATGTGAAGCAGTTGTGCTTTTATTTGCTCTTGCAAAGGAGCTGCATCAATAACAACTTCCTGTCTGACAGATAAGCAGTGGTGGAAGAAGTATTCTGACCCTTTACTCAAGTAAAAGTAGCAATACAACAATGTCAAAATACTTCATTACAAGTAAAAGTTCTACCATTAAGGTAGTAAAAATTTTATAAAAAGTAAAAGCGCTCGTCATGCAAAACAATTGCCCCTATGAGTGTTTTGTTATACATTATCATATTTTATTATCAAGCAGGTGTGGGCGATAAGGAGAAAATTGGCGTTTTAACCATGATATTGATATTTACATTTTATGCAAAATCAATCGAGGAACGTGTATGGATAAAATAACCACATGGCTAATGTCTTTGTTAACAAAGGTACTTCTTCACACTCATGCAAAAATCATATAAAAATCTAATATTGCTATGAAGTAGTCATCTTGGACTATGAATATGAGGCGTAACTTTTAATATAATGGCTGTTACAAAACAAGTCATACCAGCTGGGAGAACAGTGTTTGCTGTGATAATCAAAGCTTGCAGACTGAAGTTACCTGTGGACATCCGGCGTCAGTTATTCCCATAATCTTGACCAGTTCAAATTGTTTCATTAAAAATTCCTTTAAAGTTTACTGCACATGAACAGAATGCTTATGATTAATTTTTGGGGTTAATTTAAAGAGTGTTGCCCATAAAAAGATATCATGTACTGTGTTGAAGAAATTGTATGAGAACTGTAAATATTGGCCAAAATGAATTTCTAATTCTTAATTATTGATGAATGTGGCATGATTGTGGAGATCCAGCATACATTAAATTTCAGGTTAACCTCACGCTCAGGTATATGGATATAGTCTATGATAACCCACAGCATAGTAAATGATGTAGTCATGATTCCAAAGAAGAGATATTTATGTGAGTATGTTCCAACACTGTATTCCTTATGTTTGACAGGACATCAATGTGACGAGTATCATTATATATTAGTTTGTTTCTGTTGTTTTTGAAGATGAGATATTAGTAAAACGATACGATAGGATTAATCCATGTGAAAAATGATTCAACACTTTGAACGTGAAACCAATCTTGCTAAGTTTGTTTCATATGTAACTATGTCCTTATTCCTCATTTAGAGGTCATCGTGGAATAAAGAAAAGCAAGGCTCATTCATCTGCAGCATTGTCCACAGCAGCCTAATACACACAGAGATGATAACAGGAGAGATACCACGGTATAAACAGTACGGGAGACAAATTTACATCGCCTCATGGTATCGTCATATTGCCCAACCATACCAATAATTAATGTGTAAGTAGCATTTTTATGCTGTAGTTAGCTGAGGTAAAGATAATCTTAATTATTTACATATGTTTCATATGTAAAATCTGAATCAGTAAAGTAACTATAGCTGTCAGATAATAACACGGCCTCTGAAATGTAGTGGAGAAGAAGTATAAAGTAGCTTAAAATGGAAGTACTCAATTAAAGTACCAGTGCAGATAAGTGTCAGTGATTCTGACTCTTTGAGCTGGCCAAATGTTCTCTGTTAGTGCTCATTCCTCCAAAGAGTGGCAGCGTGTTCTTTGGATCTTTTATCAGAGCTGAATCAGACAGACAGATAGATATCTGTCCCTCCATCTGATCCAATAAGAGAGTAAAGAAGCCTGAGCTGCCAAATCTATCAAATCTGGCGGGCAGAGACACTCAAAAGAGCTCCAGAGACACCTAGCTTCCATATAAAGGAATGGGACTGTGCTATTGATGTGTTTACACTATGTCTGACTTTATTACTATGAAGAGGTAAACTGCCATGAAACAGTAGCTTTGGTGTTACACTGGGGGAAAGAAATGTGGTGAATGCAATCTATGAAAACAGGAGTGGTTCTGTTTTTATTCCTGTTTGGGGGGAAAAAACAGCAATTAACTGATGTCAGTCTCATTCGAAGTGCACTCTCATCTTTGAGCTAGGATCAGTTTAGTCAGGGCTGTTCCTACACTCATACCAACATGGGACTGTCCCCAGATCAGTGTTTAAGACTGACTGTGTTGAAGGGAGGGCGAGGGACGGTTGTTATCAGAACTCTGGCAGATGTGTGTGACCGTTCAGTTTCCTGTTGACTAGTGAGTGGAAGTGGCATGCTGCACACATTTGCACAGGCGACACGTGCATGAGAGCGCGCACACACACACACACACACACACACACACACACTGATAGTCGCACAGACATGCGCACACACACACACACACACACACACACACACACACACACACACACACACACTGTAGGCATCCTTCTCCCCCCCTCCTCGTGCCCCTGAGCCTGACAGTCTGGACATGGGAGATATCAGAGAGAGGGAGAGGCATGAAAACAGAGACCAAGTCTTTGAGTTAGATCAGTATATAGCTGGGAAAGTGCATTTGTGGGTGACAAAATGGCGATGTTAGAACAGCTAGAAACTGAAGGAGGTAAGTCTCTCTTTCTGAGCTTTTCCTTGTTGTATTCCTCACAGCTGATTCAGCAACAAAAAAAGCCCGAGGTCAAGGAAATCAGCAGAAAAGGAAAATGTCTGATCGTGTTTCTTGATGTATCTGTTGGTTTGTTGATGAAATGCTGTACAAGTTTGGGCTCTTCCCTTCTTCTTTTTTTGACTTTGACAAAAGTGAATTAAACAAGTTGCACTTGTAGGTTTAAGTGTAAGCTTAGTGAAAACATCAGACTGTGCACTTTTTTTAGGGAGTTTATTCAGCCACCGCACGTTCCAGCTTTAATCACTTATTGTACATGGATTTATGTCTTTAGGTGTGAATGTGTGACTGCAAGTTGGAAAATGAGGCTAGCTGGAGATGTGAAGGTTAGGCAGCAGTGTGTGTGTGTGTGTGTGTGTGTGTGTGTGTGTGTGTGTGTATGTGTGTGGTGGGGTGATGGAGAAGAGGTGGGGGTGGGAGGCGTGTCAGGATAAGGCTTGAAGGGCTTACACACATCGTCTCTTTCGCTCTCAGGCATAGGGCAGGCCTTATCTTCAACCAGCACCCCAATCAGCGAGTCACACACACACACACACACACACACACACACTGCTGCCTAACCTTCACATCTCCAGCTAGCCTCATTTTCCAACTTGCANTCCCACCCCCACCTCTTCTCCATCACCCCACCACACACATACACACACACACACACACACACACACACACAAACACACAAACACACATGCGGTGGGGATTAACCCCGTCATGTACCATTTCAATGGAGACACACACACACACACACACAGGATTAACCCTTGTGTGTCCCTTTCCACGGATGATTCTTTGCCTCGCTCTGGTTGTGACAGCATTGACTGCTCGTGTTGCCATGGCTACAGGGGCCAGCGAATGTAAGATAGGCAAATCCACATAAGTCACCCACGACAGACACTCTCTAAGCTACTACTGGCTACACCTCCCCCTGGTACTAGACACACAAAGATGCTGCCAAAAGACTGACAGGAGCCTCGTGAGCTGTGAAGTGCTCATGTCACAAGCTTACCATGGTCAAACCAATATACATAAACTCAGCCCAAGCATCTTTGCTGCTGGTCGGGTGAGAGGCGGGCCTTAGAGCAGCTTATCCTCTCTACATGTCTGGCTCTGGGAGACACTGCGCTTCAGCATACTCAAGACTTCTCCCAACATGGGAGTCTGCAAAGCGGTCCGCCAAGTTGAGTTGCCGTCTTCATTTTGCAGATGTAAGGGAGTTATGTTCCAAGTCTGCACATCCAGACAGAAAAGCTCTGCAAATATGTCAGAATAAAGCGACACCTTCTGTTACGAGAGAGCAGAGAACTACAGTTGAACAGACAGAGCCAGAAAATTAAATAAACACACAATGGAAGATCATTATACCTGGCTTCACTGTCTCAAAACGTCAAAATATCAGAGACGATGGAGAAAATGGTTTGATTACGAGGCACACAATTAAAGGGTAGAGAGGAGTATGTCACGGGACTTGGTGGATCTAGGAGTGACATAATAGGGGTGGAATGGATGTTTAACTGATGGACTGAATGATTACATTAATGATAAATCCAATCAGTGAGTTGGTCATTCAGTTTATCACATTTACTCTAATACAGCTCAAGTATTTACTTTAATTAATGAATTTAGAATTATTTTTGTCTTCATTTTTGTAATACGTTTACATTATTAGTATGTTCCTTTTTTTCTTTTCTTTAAAGCAGAAAAAAATAAGGTAAAAGGTATGTGATAAAATTCCAATATATCATGCTCACAATATCCAAATTCGTCAGCTGTAACACCTTGTGGAACTGATCCTTGAAACGCACCATGGAACGAAACTGGTTCTACAAACTTAAAATAATCTGACCACTCCTCATCTATAAAATACTTTTTAAAAGTTGTTCCAGGTCATGCTTGGCCACACAGTCACTGTGGAGTACGTATTTTTTACTCAGAATAAGACTAAATCATAACAATATGTATCAGTACCGGTGTTCAGATGTACAGCAGCCTCTGTGAAAGCCTGTTAACTGTTTCCACAGAGCGGCTCCCGAGAGCAGCTTAATTTGCGAATAAATCATTTATGAAACATTGTGTTTTCACTCCCTGTGTACAAGGGTAGTGAATAAATCAGAACCATGTTCGTAGTGGTGGCTGCAACGTCCCTAAATAATCGAGGCAGGGGAAAGCACTTCAGTGTTGGAAAGGAAAGAGTTTTTCAACCTTGATATGGGACCACCTGTCAAACATTTTAGGAGTCCTAGTCATTCCTTCCTTTAGGGATGAATACTGTATATCGAATTAGCAGACATGATGACATACACTTGTATAAATATATGAAAACTACTGACCTAATACTGCTTGTTCTTTTTATATCCCAACTTTGGCCATATGGGTGAGTCCTTGCTGGCTGTGATCTGAATATCTGATTATAATTTGAGGCGATTTAAGCAGATTTAGAGGCCTATGGGATTCTCCTTTTGGCTTAGTGCTTCCTGTGTGTGCGTATGTGTGTTTGTGTGTGCGCAGAGAGAGAGAGAGAGAGAGAGAGAGAGAGAGAGAGAGAGAGAGAGAGAGAGAGAGAGAGAGAGAGAGAGATTCCCATTGTAATGGATTTACTGGCCTACCTTGGAGACATTTCAGTATGCAAACTCACAATTAATCACAGCCCAAGTCTGTTATCATTACATGAAAGTTAATTTACAAGATCTTAATCTACTTTTGACTGATCCGGCTGCTGCATCAGCCATGCATGCATCACACTGCATGGGGCCATAGTGTTGAAATGCATATGCCCAGGGTCTTGGCTGTCACTGTCTCAGTTCAGTTGTATGCAGCAAGCTGATGTGCACTAATTAGGCAAACATGAAAACCACTTTGCAGTCAGCATGATCTTTATTTCCACACACACTTCCACTCAGCTGCATTAGGCCAATTCTCATCTGTGTCAGTTACACGGAACGGGATGGGATGCAGGGAGGAGGAAGGAAGAAAAAAAATGCTTACCAGACAACCTTCATGTGCAGTTGTGCATTAGTGGTGGGGAGGAAGAGAGGGAGGGGGAGGGGGAGAGGGCGGCTGGCGGTGCTGAGCAGAGGAGAGAGGAGCAAATGCATTGCGGAGGGAGAGGAGGAGGAGGGCCTACAGCTATTGTTCATGTCCTCCCGTGAACAAAGGGCTCATCTGGGTCCGTATGTAAACCCACAGCAGGCTTCAGCCCATTGAGAAGGCCTCATGCGGGACAAAACATAACCGACCGACTCCCGCAATTCAGGCCATATTCCGTTTCAGTCTCGCGGTTTGAGGAGATTCTTTCATTGATCCTATTCAGAGGGACGTATTGTGTTGGTACGTTGCGTCCAGCCAACCGCCGTCCAGCGGGCCTATCCGTTTTTACGCACGGAGCGTACACACGGTCTATCATCACGAATCTGTAAACATCAATTTTCTGATTGGACTTCTTTGCAGGTAAAGGGTCGCTTTTCCCAAACACACACTTTGACAGCAGTGTCTATGTGCTGTGGTGATGAAATGTGATTTACGAGCTGCCGCGGTTGTAATTTGTCGTCTTAATTCGGTGATTTCTCGTTGAAAAAGGGTTTAACGCTAAGGCGTTAGCAAGACGGCTAACACCAGCTAACTGGTTACTAACTGTTTTCTGGCTTGCTAACGTTAGCCTGCCCCGCAGGCCTACAGGGCAATGTTGTCTACACGCAGCGTTTTGGTGGTTGAAGATGTCGAGGTTATTGCTCGTGTTTAGTCTATGTTTACGTGGCTGTCTTGCTTGTTCAAATGAGTGCTGGTTGGCATTATGTAGCGAAGTTCTCTCGCGTCCCGAAATCACCTGTGTTTAACATTTTAGCCTAGCTAAAAGCTAAGTGTTAGCATTATGCGCTTGCTGCCTTTCTAATTGCCTTTGTAACCAGACAACTCCATGTCATATGTGCTTTGTCTGTTACAGTTATGAGCTACGCAGATGTTGGAAATGGTATTTTAAGTAATCGGCTTAATTAAACAGTTCAGAATCGTGTCGATTTTTTGTAAAAAGTTTGCTAAAGTAGGTTAATGTTTCAGTATAACCTGTCGTTAGCTGTCGCTAATATTCCGTTTGGATGGGCTACTTGTCCCCCTTAACAATCATGGTGGCAGTCTGGAGTGGCAGGAGTCCAAAACCACTACAGGTTATTCTTATTTAGAGCAGACTTGGTAATGCTGAATGGATTTTTGTGTCTGGAGTTAACGTGAAATGAAATGTTAAGATGTTTTTGACATCCATGTCACTCAACATTTGCGGTAAGATTCTCAAGCCAGGAAGATATGTGCATGTATAATGTGTATACGGTATAGTGTACTGTGTCTACTTGTAACATAGAGAGGAACATGATTCCCAGTGGAGGAAGTGGAGTCCAGCTGATGTGATTGTGACTGCCTGTCATTAACCGCTAACAGGAGAGGAGAGGAGCTAATGGAGCTCTCAACAACTAATGGACACATAACCATCGATTATTTATTTATTTATCGACCCCATTTGTTTTCCTCTGGTGGTGCATCCAGCCCATAGCATATAGCAGTGCTGGCTCACACAGTAAACAACTTGTTTTTACACAAAGTGAAGGCAGGGCTTCAAATGGTTTGAGGTTGTGTGGCCTTGGGTTCTGGGTTTTTTCCCATGTAGAAGATTCAAATCTTGTTTTGAAGATCTGTGCTCTTCTTCATGGAAAACTTTTCTTGTCAAGTTATCTATTTACCTCTAGTCTATAAGAGGTAGGTTAGGCTACGTGGCCACTGTTATACATACAGTAGGAACCTAGAAACCAGTAGCGATGTAGCTCCTCTGCTTAGAGATAAGCTGCCGTTACTTATGAGGGGATTGGTTTGGAATATATACGAACATAGATGAGTGATTTTAGGAACACCAACCTGATGTGCTTCAGTGTTGCCCCTAAGGTCAGTGTTGGGCTGGGCTATCTGTCCATCTCACTACAGTCTGTCTGTTGATATCTGCATGTTTGTGTTACTGTAAAGTCTTCAATCAAAGTACAGCAAGAGAATGTTCATAGTGAGTCCATAATGATGGAAAACGCCTGCATCTTTTTTTTTTACTCTTAATTGTCTTGTCATATACTAGAAATATATATTTCACATCACTGCTTTGCTCCCAAACCACAATTTCCCCTGCTTATAAACATCCTATTAATACAATTAAAGCATCTTTGCCCCTGTCTGTGTCTCTAGATCTCTCTTTCATACACACACACACACACACAGTCTCAGAGATACGTTTAATATGCAGAGACAAGACAGAGAGACATTAAAAGGCGGTGCTTCGCCATGGTGACGGCAGGGGTCATGACCTAGAGGCCGCCACGCCTGGATGGCCTTTATAGGAGAGCTGGGCAATTAGAGTAGAACAAGGGTTGGAGCCGCGTGTGTGTGAGAGAGACAGATTCATCAGGTTTTTTTCTTTTATGTGGGTGTGAATAGAGTCAGTATTGGTCTGTTTGTGGTATTTGTAGATGGAGGGCAGCATTTTCTGTAGGAGTGTAGCAGGAGTGCATTGTTTACATGAGGCTCCCTCCTCATCATGTTGTTGTTTTGCATCTTTATCAAACAAGATTGGTGTATTGGGGATGACCTGTGAATGAGTGCAGGCAGCCAGCGGAAACTGGGCCATACTGGCCAGGTCAGGCTGCATGTGCCTCCACCCTCGCATGATACAGTCATTCTTTTCAAGTGTCACCGTAAAAGTGAATGACTTGCATTATCACTGTAATTCCCAAGGGTGTACCATCTTCTGTGTTCCCACATTTATGTCCTTTCTTTTTTGGCTCATCATTTAGGTATTTATTTATAGCTGGGCCAACATGCTTACTGTGTTGAAAGGTTTGCAGTGTCAATCATTACATTTGTGCATTAATAAATACAGCATTTATTACCAAATTTGACACATTAATCATGATTTATCTGGTTTAGCTGTCACACCAGTCAAGATTTTCTTTTGCCATTATCTGGAAGCGCTGATATCACATTATACAAATAACAGAAGTACCTTCTGAACCTGTAATATAAAAATTAAACATAACATTTATGCTCTTTCTTATTTTTCCTCACCTCTCTTCCAGGCTGTTCCTCCAAGTCATTCAAGCTGTACTCCCCCAAGGAGCCCCCCAACGGCAGCACTTTTCCCCCTTTCCACCCCGGCACCATGCTGGACAGAGATGTGGGGTGAGTTTTATGTCCCCTGTTTTGGAGTCTGCTCTGGGTTCTAGCCTTTAAACATCTACAGGTGTTTGAATTAGGGCTGTAACTAACAATTATTTTCATTATCAATTAATCTGCTGATTATTTTCACAATTAATGGTTTAGTCTATAAAATGTCAAAAAACTGTGAAAAATGCTCATCACAATTTCCCAGAGCAAATTACGTCTTCTAATTGCTTCTTTTGTCCAACCAACAGTCCAAAACCCAAAGACTCTTTATTTACTGTCATAAATGGAAATGTTTGACATTTGTGCTTGAAAAATGACTGAAACGATTAATCAATTATCAAAATAGTTGGCAGTTTATTTTCTTTTGATTGATTAATTGACTAATCGTTGCAACTCTAGTTTGTATTATTACATACCATGTTTATATGGTCTGAATATCACGAGTTTAGTTTCAGCAGCAAAATGTTGCCTGATTGGTCAGACTGGTAGTCTGACCAATTAGGCAACTGTAGGAAATAGTAGGTGATTGGTGATACACTAATTGTATCTTAGTGTAGTGTAATTTTAGTCTACCACCATTAACACTACCCATCATTCATGCAAATGCCTGTTGAGTTACAACGCCTAAAGTAAAATTGTGGACAGGCCGTTTGAGGCTAATGTTTAATGCTAAAACTGATTTGACTTGACTGCTGTGGCTCAGTAAGATTAGAGGGCATACCTCTGCAGCATTGTGTGCTGTGCCGCACAACTTGTCTTTTTGCAGTAAGCAAATCAGCCACAGCTGATGAATGTGTGTGTCTGAGAAGTGTGTTATTTACTGTCTCCTCGTATCATCTAATTTGTGCCATGTTTGGCTTGCGTCCCAGGGTCGCAAAGACAGACTAGCTCCTGGAGGAGGGCATATTAGCACTATAGCTGAATGTAATAATCTCTCTGTCTCTTGTTTCTCCAGTCCCACCCCAATGTATCCTCCCACATACCTGGAGCCAGGAATAGGGTAAGACTGCATTATTTCCCATTATCTCCAGCTGGTGTGAACACGGCAATAACAACACAAGTAAAGATAAGGTTGTGGGAAGTTGTGCTCTTATCTCATTCTTAATAGAGAGTTTGCATTTAGTCTGTAACCAAGCTAAACTAGGTGGTGAAACAGCCCTAAAAGTGTGGAAGCTGTGAGAGCTTTAACATTGCTGCAATCAGGATGATTTGTTTAGCTCACTTATATCTTTCATTATATCACACGCTAACTGTTCTTGACCCCTGTCCTGCTTTTGTTTTCTCCTCCTTCTGTCTCTCTATGATGGAACAGGAGGCACACGCCATATGGCAACCAGACAGACTACAGAATATTTGAGCTCAACAAACGGCTACAGAACTGGACAGAGGTTCGTAAGCACACATGCACGCTCAAAAACAATTCAATTATTGTGTCAGTATCTGATTCTTTCCCTCCTCTACACCCTCCAGGAATGTGATAACCTGTGGTGGGATGCATTTACAACAGAGTTCTTTGAAGACGATGCCATGTTGACCATTACTTTCTGTCTGGAGGATGGACCCAAACGTTACAGTAAGAAACAAAGTCACTGGAACATATTGCAGTCACTACAGTCACAAATGGACTGCATACTGTAACTTGCCAATTTCTTCCCATCTCATGCCTCTTGTGTTTTCTCTCCACCTCTGAAGCAATTGGCCGGACGTTGATTCCACGGTACTTCCGGAGTATATTTGAGGGCGGTGCCACTGAGCTCTACTATGTGCTGAAACATCCCAAGGAGTCCTTCCACAATAACTTTGTCTCCCTTGACTGTGATCAGTGCACCATGGTCACCCAGAATGGAAAGCCCATGTTCACACAGGTGTGTGTTTGTGTCTCGAGCTTTTATTGTGGCCACTCCTTGTTTGAAAATATGTAAGGCTATTTCTGTCATTTATTAATACGGCTTAGAAAACTTCTTAGTCTAACAGATATTAGTGAATAAAAATCACTTGCAAATTGTTAGGAAGAAACTTTTTAGCTTGTGACTCCTAAACAGTATCAATGCACACTGACAACTCCTCATAAATAGAGTGATTAGAAGTTCAAGTTCATTCTTTCACAAAAACAAGGCAAATAATTGAAACGAGTTGTGTGCATAAAAACTGTAAATGGCTATAACTTTCCCTCCTTACCAGCTGGTTGCATACGTCCTTGAAGTCTTTCTTCAGCAATGTGATCACCTGGACTTACAACCCTAGTCTTTACATGTTTGCTTTACATCTGTGGGCAGAGGTGCAGCTTGTACCCGTCACTGCATAGATTTTCAACTTCTGTATACTGACGTCAGTCCTCTGAACTGCCGTAGGTGTGTGTAGAAGGCCGCTTGTACCTGGAATTCATGTTTGACGACATGATGAGGATAAAGACATGGCACTTCAGCATCAGACAACACCGTGAACTCATCCCGCGCAGTATACTGGCCATGCATGTGAGTGAATACAGAGGGAGGAGGAATGGCTACATATAGTTCACTGATATATAATGATGTGTGTGAGTGTCAGCTTTGTAACCGGTCCCCTGTTGATGTCTCAGGCCCAGGACCCACAGATGCTGGATCAGCTGTCCAAAAACATAACAAGATGTGGCCTGTCGAACTCCACCCTTAACTACCTCCGAGTGAGTGAAGCACACATGCAACATCTTACCTCTAGAAAGACGCTGGTTTTGAATGTTTTTCTCTTCATCGTGTTTTGATAATGGTCCAGTCATAATTTAGTGGGAGGAGCGTTTAAGAAAGTTTCAAAGTTGGTTCTGATGAAGCAGTTTAATATCACGATTCACTTATTTGTGTTCCACCAGCGTAGATGTTATCCAAACCATAGGTTTTGAGAGTGACGAATGTGTTTAAGTTGAGAGCAGGGGCCGTCGTCCAACAGTCCGTTCTTTCAAATGATAATTACACAACATAAATGTAACTATTGAGAATGATAGAATATGGTCTGCTATATAATTGTTACCATGAATTCTTTATGATCCTCCAGTACATCCACATTTTGTACTTTTACATTACACTATGTAGAGAGTTTCTGACCAATGGTGGCGGTATAGAGCAATGTTTTGATGACTGGGTCTCCTTATTGCATGTATCTTGTGTTATACCAACAAACACAGAGGCTGCAGGTCCAGTGTTCTTGTCTATAGGAAGCTTGTGCATAAGAGAAAAAGTGGTACATGTCATTTTTGAAATTGGTCTCACTTCTACAAAATATAAAAACATTCCTCACCACTACTAGAACTTTCAAAAGTAGTTAATCTTGTTATCTTGCCTCTACATCTTGTTAATTTTTACATCTCGGTGTGACGCCTGGTAAAACTACCTGCTAATGCAGCGCCACACTTGTTGCATCTTGAGTCCCATATGGTGTTGTTGCTGGTTTTGAAGTCAAAAACTAGGTTAGAAGCTGCTACATATGAAGCACTGAGACTTTGAAATGTTTTGTTAGCTCATAGCATGGTAACACGGGCCTTACTAAAGTGCTCACTAGATATTAGCCATCCAAAAATACTGCCCCATGGGGATAGGAACATAAAATGCTTGCCTCTGTGGTGGTGAAAACACTAGTCGTTTTTATTTGTTTGCTTCCTGTCTTTTACGATCAGGTTTTCTGATCTGAGAATTTCAGGTCCACAGATGAAGTCATTTGTGCTCCACACCAGCCTATAATGATGGCGCTCGATCAATTGGAGCATCTCTAATGATCTTAAACACTGCGTAATCTCTAACCTGCTGCCTGTCCTTGTTTCCTCCTCCAGCTGTGTGTGATTCTGGAGCCCATGCAGGAACTGATGTCCAGACACAAGACATACAGCCTCAGCCCCAGAGACTGCCTCAAGACTTGCCTCTTCCAGAAATGGCAGAGGATGGTGGCACCACCAGGTAGGTGCAGAGATGGAGGCACACACAACCACGTGAACCCACAGCACATGTATCTGTAAAGGCCAGTTCAGACCAAAGATTTGCGACAAGACGAAACCG
The DNA here is from genome assembly GCA_002120245.1 of Maccullochella peelii. Classification (NCBI taxonomy): domain Eukaryota; kingdom Metazoa; phylum Chordata; class Actinopteri; order Centrarchiformes; family Percichthyidae; genus Maccullochella; species Maccullochella peelii. The sequence goes on along the minus strand of LKNJ01001382.1, from coordinate 58,962 downwards.
TTTTAGAACGTCGCGGGGGAAAGTTGCAGCGGTGTGAACTGGCCCGTCTCGGCTCGACTCAAGCAGGCTGATGGCGTCGCCTGTGACACCAGCTTGTCAAATCGGTTCAGTGGTTGGTTTTAGAACGTAAGGCACGTCACTTGTTTCAACATCCAATCAGCTTGTAGCAAAGTCAGCTGGCCGTTACACACTGTAAGCTGGTTGAAATGGCAGAGTTTTGAAATGGAGGGAGGAGAGGATTGCCTCATCAATTTGTTTGAGGAACAGCCGTGTCTGTATGACACAATTCTTAAAATGTCTTAACTGTAGCAAGTAACTCAATATCACTGTCGCCATTCATATTAATTCGCTACACATTATATCCAGCTGCAAAAAACACCTGAAAAGCTGGCAGTTACAACGGAATGAAATATAATGATGATATTTTATGATCTTTTAAGGCAGAAAAGCCTGACCAGGGACAGGGGTCACAAATTAGCCTTGGCTATAAATCCTTAATGCAATACATCGGTAGCATGTTCTCTGTAACTTGTTGCAATGTTTTCTTGCATTGTCCCTGAGAAATAAACTAAAAAATAAAATAAATTTTAAAAAGTACAAAGACTTGTTGGACTTAACTCTCTCTCTTCATCCCTTCTGTGCAGCTGAGCCATCAAGACAGGCCCCAAACAAACGGCGGAAGCGTAAGATGTCAGGTGGCAGCACTATCAGCGGAGGAGGAGGAACTAATAACAACAATAACAACAAAAAGAAGAGCCCTGGCAGTGGCTTCCCTCTGTCCAGCCAAGTTCCAGTGAGTACATCACTGCTCTCTAGTGTTAGTACTCTGCTAATACACATCCAACAGAACCACTATGCTCATAGATAAACCGCTGCATTGATTCATTGACAAATTCACATGTCACAACAGCAACATTTGTGACAAACTTAACTAAAAGTACTAATGAGGAAATAGTCCAGGAACATTCAGGAGGTGTTGAATATAGTGCCTGTTACAAAGAAAATCCTGACATCTGGGCTAGTTTTTGATACAAGGCGTGTGGGAGATGATGAAGCTATGTGGAAGAACGTTGTATGGTTTAATGAGACCTGTTATATTAAATGCTGTGTTTGGTCTTAGCCAAATACTGTGCATCAGCAATAACACTGCAACATGGCTGCACCAACAGACTTCATGATGGGGATGGGTTTGTGAAAGTATCTGTAGAGGTGTAGTGTGAGTTTATACTTCACCCTCTCTGTGACATGACAGCTGTGACACCCATTCCTCCCAATTAAAACAATAAATGAATTGTTCCGCTTCTATTTTGCGCCTCTGCAGGACGTGATGGTGGTGGGCGAGCCCACGCTGATGGGAGGGGAGTTTGGTGATGAAGACGAGCGTCTGATCACACGGCTGGAGAACACGCAGTTTGACGCGGCCAACGGCATTGATGACGAGGACAGCTTCAACAACTCTCCGGCACTGGGCTCCAACTCGCCCTGGAACAACAAGGCCCCCTCCAGCCAGGAGAGCAAGAGCGACAACCCCACCTCACAGGCATCACAGTAGAGCCCAGAGCCCCGCAACCTCAACACAAACCCCTCTCTGTCACTCCTCAGACTCCACCCCACCAGCCACAAATGCAACAGCCCATCGCCTGCTCACCAACCTAGACATCACTGTAGAGCTCCGATTCATCACACACAGGTGGCCCGAAGGAGCTCAGTATGTCTCGGACAATGTCACTGAGCCAGAGGAAGTTTACAAGTTTTCATCAATGCTGTGACTTCCCCATATTTAGGCACTGTGTCCCACCTCTGTCTCCCTTTTCCTCATCTCACACTCAAAATGTCTCACCTGCTCTCGCTAATTTTCAGTTTGGACAGCGACCGGGTAGATGTGACCAAGGAGGTGCAGGGATTTAATCCAGGGGAGAACTGTAGACACTAAACTATCCATACTGAAGTTCACATGTAGGAACGGGCAGGGTGGAGGGGATTGTGGCAGCAGGGCTTTGAGACGGTGGCGAGTTGCTTAGGGACCACTTGTCCACCCGACCTCTAAACACGGCTCTCAATTCTGGTCTGCTCTGTTGACGTACAAGTCACTTGTAATGTTTCTTAATAGAGAGTGTGTGTGTGTGCGTGTGTGTGTGAGAGAAATGTGTGAGGAGAGAAGAGAGGCAGTCTGAGCTTATTTGTGGCTTTGCTGAAGCAGACGGACCAGAATTTAGAATCAGCCTATAAAAACCATTGAAATTCACACACTAGTAGGAGAGCTGAAATGTGGCACTAGGGAAACTTCACACACACACACACACACACACACACACACACACACACACACACACACACACACACAAATAAACATAATGATTGAAGGATTTGAGTCCCCTAGTGCCCGAGCCATCTCTGATTAGACTACAATGGGTGCAGTCTTTCAAACAGAGAGCATTTACAACACACACATGCACATACACACAGTTACACATTTTAAGAGTTTTTATACAGTATATATTTCCCTAGAATGTTTTTTAATTTGTATTAAACGCCTTCATTTCAATTGTTACTTTTTTATTTTCTACCAATACTGAAAAGCTACAGACCAAGGAGCAACACAGGACTTTTATCCCTCCCCCCTCTAAAATATATTGTTTTTTATCTTTTATGTTTATAAAAGAGAGATAATTTAGTGTGGATGTTTTTATTTTGTCTTTTTGTTCCTTTTTTGGAGATTTAAATTTTTGTGTATTTGTGCTTGTATATTTAAGGTAGTAGCAAAGTTCTGTCTGACTGTAATAAAATGTATTCTTACTTAGATTTACCTAAAGCCATCCCGATCTAATGTAAAGAAACAAAAATAGGAAAAAGGAGAAAAAACACTCATGAACCCGACCCCTCTATCCCCCCCCCCCCCGCTCTTTACTCTTTCCTCTTTTTTAAAATTTGTGTAAATTAAATTACAAAACCCCCAGGGGTACAATGGCACCATGGAGTGATGATTTTACTGTTTCTGTTGATTATTATTTTTTTTTTTTCTTTTTATTTATTTTGGAAATTTTAGAAATTCACTCATATATTTCATCTATATAGGAAGTGATTTTTCACTTAAGTCACGTTTTTCTCTACTGCAACTTTCAACTTGATGTCAAGTGAATGTGCTCACTGAATTTTAGTTAACCGGTGAATTTCATGTTTCATCACTGGCTAAAGCATATTTTTTACCTGTTTTTGTGTGAATTTCCTTCATTTGTGCAGTGTCTGTCATAACCAACAGAATGATACCATCAATCATCCGAACATCTTCTAAAGCCAGCTTAACATTAAGTTCAGTCGGCATATTTGGTAGCAATGCTGAGTCTGTAAAGTCTAAGAAAAGCAGCTGAAGCTCTGTTGATTGTTTTGTACATTTCATTTCATTACAGTTGATTCCAGCAACAGTTATGATTGAGTTTGAATGGTGACTTGTACCTTCTCCAATCCCTGTAGAAAAATCATTGTTTGATATATATTTTTTGATTTGGTTAGTTTCTGCCCTTGATAATTAATGTATGGTACCAATAAAAAGATACATTTTCACTTTAAAAGATTGTGTAGTTGGTGATTTTGTAATTATTGCAACACAGCTGAGTAAGGAAGTTGGTGCTAGTCAGGGTTACAGAGTTTTCATGCCGTTCTGGCATAAAGAGCTAAGTAACACTAACACCACGGTAGAGTCCTACTTTACTCATCCTCCCTGAGTCTGAACTGTTTCTTCACAAAATAAAACATTAACAAAGCTTCAGGCTAAAGATTCACTACCATAAGCAAATGTACAAGCTACAGAAAAGTTAAAAACAACCAGCCTTGTGAATGTTTAGTGTGTTTTTTAGTGTTCAGACAGTTAGTGTGTAACTTTGTCTACCTGCCTTTCTGTGTGTGTCACTTAATGCTCTCTTTCACTCCTCAGCTGCTATTCTTTCTCATTATATTCAGATTTTCCTTCCTCTCTCTTGCCTCATCTCCTTCTCTGTCTAATGACACGGTAAAAGCGAAGCTCGTCTCATTTATTCTGGAAATTGAGGCTCTCCATGTAGTCTTTACCAGACATATTGCACCTTTGATGGTAAAGTTAATTTACCAAGGAACTCATGGGGGTCAAAACATGGAAACATCAACTGTTGCTTTAAATTGGAGACAGAACCATTGTGCAGTTTATTATATAGGTGCAGAGAAACTGGTCTACCAGAGGTTAGACTCTTTGTCTCATTCACAAATGTTGACAAATGTGAATCAACAATCTGCTGTAGTTAAAAAGCAGTTATATATTTTACATCTGACTGACTTGTCCAATTTTCTCTGTGTGGTGTGATCAGGAATACCATTAAAACACTGTAATTAGTGCAAAATTGAATGTCAGAGATGACATTTTTATTTAATTTATTGAAGATATTTCATAACGTTATGTAACTTGTGTGTGCATATGTAAGGAGGTGAGCAGCTCAAACAGAAATCTCAGTTATCTTCTACCCCCATGTGCTTCAAATCAGCAAGAAGTGGCCATAGATCACAGAGACAAAGGATCGGTGGTCCCTTCAGCCCTTTGTCTACAATTTGCAGCTACGGGCCCTTTAGTGGTTTCTTTCCTCTCAAGGGTTAAGCAATTCTTATTCCTACATACTTTCATTTGTTTATTAATTTACTGGTCTATGCATGTGAGGTCTGAATGATCCCAAGACGTTACAGGAGGAGGAGGAGGAGGAGGAGGAGTAGTGTCTGTCGGGTGCTAAGACCCTGAAGTCCAACAGGAGGCTATAGATAGCAGTATGCTAGCGTTGTCACAAGGATTCATGAACTACATTTACGACATAGATTTTAATACTTAAATTGAGGTAAGAACAACACACACTCCTAACTAAGCTGCACCTACCTAAATAATGTAACACAGCAATGTTGTCAATAATCGCACCCTGACATTAAATAGCTAATGCTAAATCAACATTAACATCCTTGTCTGACAGGCATTAGTTGGCTAGGTAGCGTTAGCTTTAGCTGCGAAGAATGAGCATTTTAGTAGATTTACGTTTGGTGACCTAACTGATAATAAACTAAGTGCTCACCGAGTGTCGACTGGACAATAATGCCTGCTTTGTTAGCGTGGCCACGTTGCTGCTGCTAGTCGTTAACTACTTAGTTAACGATGTGTCAGTTAGCTAATGCTAGCTAATTAGCTAACAGCCCATCCCAAGTTGTACTTAGGATAGCTAACTGTTAACGCTAGCAATATCATGTGCAATCAGTTTTAGCAAATGTCAGCTGATAATCACTTAGCTAACCCAATAGCGCTTTAACTAATATAACCGGCTACTCTTTTGACCTAACCTAAACGCTGACTTTCATTATTACTAGTTCCTTAAACTAGACACCGTTCACATGTAGCTAACGTTACTAAAAGTGTTTCAAAAGCACAGTGCTTCTCTTGTCATTCAGAGTAAGTTAGTAAAAACGCCAGATAAAGCCTTTCAATAGGCGACGGTTCTTGCTGACCTGGCCAATTATGCAGTAAAGATAGCTATTCCTTTCAAGAACCGTCACGACGGTAGTGTGTATTGTGTTTCTGAGGACAGTAGGCAGCACAAAGTGGCTGGAGAGACTGTAACTCCATAAAGTTTCTGTAACTCCAGTATTCAGTGAAAGCAATCATGAGTGAATTGGTCCCACTAACAAGTGTGGCCAGTGTAGCCAAAGCCTTATATGTCTTATTCCTCTGTGCCATAAACCTGTGTTGTCCCAAAACTAATAAAAACGCATTAATGAGCCACATTGTTACACTGGCTTACATATTTCTTCATAATGATGAGCAATTGTAGTTTACTTTGAGTCAATTCCACATGCACCATCCTGGTGCTGTAAACAACTCACTTGTGCACCAAATCTATGGCTGAAAATAGTCCCGGTCAAACGCACTATTTACTCCTGTTTGAGTAGCATTTGCTACCACAATGCCCAGCTGTTTTAGGAAGTTATTTAGTGTGTTTAAATATGAAATTATATATTTGTGACAGTTTTTTTTAGATGTTTTCAGTAGAACAATGGGCTCGGGGCTGAGAGCCACAGACAGGCTGGGGAAGTCTGAAAGTACAGAGTGGCAGACTAATGCATTGGTTTTGGTCTTTTCATGAGATTTGTTGAGTGTAACATACATTTAGAACAGTGTCTGCCTTATCCTTTAATGAATGTAAGAAATCTTGGTGATTTATGGCGTCTATTTTTACATCATTCATCTACATCCTTATCTAGCTCACTGTGTCTCTGTCCTCAGACTCAGTCATGTCTCAGGTGGAGAAGAAGTCGGGGCTGCTGAGGAGGACGTCGTCCTCTAAGAAGCCCTTGAAAGAGAAGGTGGTGCTGATGTATGATGAGATTTTTGCGGTGAGTATCCCAGTGGGAGAATGTCAGTGATGGAATGTAAAGAGAAATCAAATTGTGCCCAGGTGTAAACAAACTCCCATCTGTTTCTCTGAATTAGAAAGAAGACCCAGCCAAAAACAACCCTCGCTTCTGGGATGAGCTGTTTCTTATGAAGGTAATGTTAAAGAGAAAAATACTTGACAAAGAGCAACATCGTGTTGAGCAGAAATATATGTCCTGCTTAAAAGTGTCAGCAATGGTAGCACTTAAGCTAACTGATACACATGGATAATATCAGTAATACAGTTTTCAGTCTGTGAAAATATAGAACCGTGCATATACATTAATACGAGGGCCCTACCTAAATGCAGAAAATGCAGTGAGGTGTTGTTGAACCTGGAAAAAAAAATTAAAATCATGGCAACATGTACAGAAAAATGACACTGATGTCCATACTTACTTGCAGCCTCATAATCATTACATGTTTGTGGCCTGGAGATAGCACACCGTATGTAGCGAAAAAGGAAGTAGTGATGTGCACAAATCAGAGTCTCAAACGACTGCTACACAGATTGGTCCTCTGCATAGAACTGTGAAAGTTGTCTGCTGGTCTAATTTGCATGGACTGTGCAGCTGCTCCGCTTTGCCACGTTTCCAGTTGGCTAAGCAGATGCTGTTTTGACAGGAGGGTGTTGTGAATTAGTCAATTGAATGCTTCCTAATAACTTGGGTCCTCAAATCATCCTCCACT